>JACEIK010002078.1:200985-215483 GCA_018107945.1 Datura stramonium | reverse complement strand
ACAATACCTCCTAATCTCCTCCTTGGGAAAATTCATCCTTGAATGGAGACGAACTACGATGAAGGGATAGGGAAAGAGTTGCAATCCAAGACTAGAAATCATAAACTGATTACTGGAGGAGTGATTGACTCCTGACTGATGTAACCACACTAACTGAACCTGTGCAACTAGGATGCACATTTAAACATTAAAAGAATTGAAAGGTACTGAACTGAATGGAATACTGAAGAGAATTTAATACCTGATATAGAAGATGAGTTGGAAGGAAATAAATGAGGATATCTAGGCATCATGTCTACTTCTACTTTCCATGTAGCCCCCTCAACTAGCTGATTCCTCCTTAAAACTTTTACTGAGGCGACCTCCTTGTTTCTCAGCTTACGAACCTGCCGGTCGAGGATCGAAACTGGAAATTATTCGTAAGAGAGACTATCACTTACATCCATACTATCTAGTGGTACTACTGAGGTCGGATCACCAATACACTTTTTCAACAAAGAAACATAGAAGGCTGGATGCACCGATTCTAAATCTGCGGATAACTCTAACTCATAGGCCACATTGTTAATGCATCTCAGGATTCTATAAGGTCCCACATATCTCGGAATGAGTTTTCCTTTATTCCCTTACTTCATCACCCCTTTTATAGGTGAAATCTTTAGGTAAAACCAGTTATCCATAGCAAACTCCAGCTCCCTTGTCCTCACATTTGCATAAGATTTATGTCGGCTCTGTGCTTTTTTCAACCTTTCTCTGATAAGCTGAACTTTCTGCATAGCCTCATGAAATGAGTCTTGTTCTATCATGGTAGATTCACCAACTTCGAACCATCCTATAGGATATCTACACCTCCTACCATACAATGCCTCAAACGGGGCCATCTGGATGCTGGAGTGGTAGCTATTGTTGTATGCAAACACAATGAGAGGTAGGTGCTCATCCTAACTGCCCTTGAAATAAATCACACAAGCCCTCAACATATCTTCCAAAGTTTGTATAGTACGCTCAGCTAACTAACTCCCGCATGTATAGTCTAGCATATTCCTCAACTAAGTTTGTAGTATTAACAAGTAGGAAATGTGTTGACTTAATCATCCTGTCTACCACCACCAAATGTAGTCATGCTGCCGATGAGTACAAGGTAGACCCATAATGAAATCCATGTTCACTTCTTCCCACTTTCACATAGGTATGCTGATATTCTGAGTCATACCCCCAGGTCTTTTGTGTTAAACTTTAACCTGTTAGCAGTTCGGACACTTAGCTACAAATTCTGCAATGTCCTTCTTCTTTCCATTCCACTAATAGATTTCCCGTAGGACACAGTACATCTTAGTGGAAACTGGATAAATAGAATACCTGGAGTTGTGTGCTTCATCCAGTATTCCCTGTTTCAAGTCATCTATATTTGGAACACACAATCTCCCTGGTAACAAAGTACACCATCTCCTCCTTTAGAGAAAGCCTCCACCTCTTTTCTTAAAATTGTTTCTTTTAGTTTGAGTAGTATGGGGTCTTCATCTTTCTTGGACTTAACCTCTACCACCAATGAGGATTTTGACCCACTCTGGATAACAGCTCCACCCTCAGCTGAATCAACTAATTGCACTCCCAATCAATCTAACCTGTGGATATCTTTTTCTAGATCTTTTCTGCCCTCTTCAACATGAGCAATTCTTTCCATAGACATCTTGCTTAAGGCATCAGCCACCACATTGGCCTTGCCCCGGTGGTATAGCACACTCATGTCATAGTCTTTCGATAATTTCAGTCACCTTCTCGACAAAGGTTCAAGTCCTTCTGATTGAATACATACTGAAGGGTCTTATGGTCAGTGAAAACATCCATGTGAACCCCATAGATGTAATGTATCCATATCTTCAAAGAAAATACCACTGCCACCAATTTAAGATCATGAGTCGGATTGTTCTTCTTATGAACCTTGATCTGTCTGGAGGTATAATCTATCACCTTACCCCGCTGCATCAGGACGCAACCGGGGCCAACTCAGAAAGCGTCACAATAAACTACGAACCCATCTGTTCTTTTTGGTAAGGTCAAAACTGGAGTTGTAGTGAGTCGAATCTTCAACTCCTGGAAACTCTTCTCACAAGCATCTGGGCACTAAAACTTCACCTTTTTTTGAATCAGTTTGGTCAAAGGGGATGCAATGGAAGAAAATCCTTCTATAAACCGTTGATAATAACCGGCCAAACCCAAGAAACTCCTGATATCTGATGGAGAAGTGGGTCTTGGCCAATCTTTTACTATTACTCTCTTTTGAGGATCTACCTGAATACTCTCACCTGAGACCACATGACCAAGGAAAGACACTAACTTCAACAAGAATTCACACTTATTAAATTTAGCAAACAACTGATGGTCTTTGAGAGTCTGCAACACTATCCTCAGGTGGTTGGAATGATCCTCCTCATCCCTGGAGTATACCAAGATGTCATCTATGAATACAATGAGGAACATGTCCAGGTACAGTTTGAATATCCTATTCATCAGATCCATAAAAGATGCAAGAGCATTGGTTAGTCCACAAGATATAACCATGAATTCATAGTGACAATATTGAGTTCTGAAGGTTATTTTTGGAATGTCACATTCTTTGACCCTAAGCTGGTGGTATGCTGATCTGAGGTCTATCTTGGAGAAACAACTAGCTCCCTAAAGCTGATCGAACAAGTCATCAATCATGGGTAGACGATACTTTTTCTTAACTGTAACTTTGTTCAGTTGATAGTAGTAGATGCACATTCTGAGTGTACCGTCTTTTTTTCGCACGAACAACACTGGAGCACCCCATGGAGAGATGTTGACTCTGATGAAGCCCTTATCTAGAAAGTCTTTCAGTTGTTCCTTCAACTCCTTTAGCTCAGCTGGAGCCATTATGTAAGGAGGAATAGAGATAGGCTGGGTGTCTGGAAGAAGGTCTATGCCAAGTCCGTCTCCCATTAGGGAGGGACTCTGGAAGATCTTTAAGAAAGACATTAGGGAATTCACTAACAACTGAAACTGACTGAATAGTCAGGGTCTCGGAACTAAATCCCTGACCCTAACCAAGTGATAGATGAAACCCTTTGAAATCATTTTCCTAGCCTTAAGGTAGGAAATAAACCGACCCTTAGGCGCTGAAACACTACCCTTCCATTTAAGACTAGCTCGTTAGGAAACTGAAACTTGGTGACTCTAGTTCAGCAGTCGACTGAGGCATAACAGGAATGTAACCAACCCATTCCAAGAATGAGGTCGAAGTCGATTGTGTCTAGCTCTACTAGATCAACTGGGATAACATTACTCAACACTAAGATTGGGCAATTTCTATATACCCAACTGGCTCTATCTGACTCACCAAATGGAGTAGAAACTAAGAATGGTTCTAAGAGGACTTCTAGACTAATATCAAACTGAATAGCAATATATGGAATCACAAAGAAAAAGGTGGCTCTTGGATCTATTAAGGCATATACCTTAATGTGGAAAAGGCGCAACATACCCATAACCACATCAGGTGAGTTCTCCTGATCCTGATGATAAGACAAAGAATAAAAACGGTTTTGGCTCTGCCTTCCACCCACACCTAAAGTAGTGCCCTACTGAGCTGGACGACTGCTGGGGCTGCTGAGGTAGTAGACCAAGTCTTCCCCCGTCCTTCTGATGGAAAATCTCTTAATCTGTGACCTAGTTGGCCACAACCAAAACAACCCTCCTTGCCTAAATGGCACTCCCTTAGGTGATTCTTTCCACACTTAGGGCAGACTGGAAATGTGTGCCTGCTGGAGACGTGACTCAAGGACTGAGAGCCTGATGCTCCACCTTTTTGGTCCTTGCGGTCCTCAAAGAAGGGGTATTGGCTGATGAGGGTACTGGAGGTTTCTACTACTTCTGCGGTGGTCGACTACCCGCAAGTGACCTCTACTAGACATACTCAAACTGGTCTATTCTCACCGATTTGTTCTCCCTCTCAATCTCCTTCAACTTCTCCACCTCTATCTGTTGTGCTTGAATGAAAAGGCTAGAGAGGTCGATGTCCTTGATAGGTATCACAGTTATGCATTCCTTAAACACCAACTCAGAAACTCCATTAACGAACTTGAGCATGCGATCCTCAGCTCAGTGATCATTTCTAGAGCATATCTCAATAGTCGAGTAAACTCTAATGCATACACCTCTATGGTCATATTGTTCTGCCTAAGGTTCGTGAATTTGACAGTCTTAGCTTCCCTCAACTCCTGAGGAAAGTACTTGTCCAGGAATGTTGTAGCGAACTCATCCCATTCCACCAGGCCTTCTCTTTTCGGCCTTCCTTCCTCCACTACTTGTACCAGATCTAAGCCATCCCTTTTAGCTGGTAGGCAACTAGATCGACACTCTCTATAGAGGTGACATCCATGATTTGAGTGATCTTCTATACCTCATCAACAAACTCCTGTGGGTCCTCATCAACTTTAGACCCATGAAATGCCAGAGGGTTCATCCATGTGAAATCTCGAACCCTAGCCGCAGCTGCAGACCCATTGGTGTTGATGGGCACCACTACTTGCTGATTCACCTGGTTAGTCATAGCCTGGGCCAGTATCTGGATAGTAGTCCTAAACTCGAGGAGGGGTCACCTGATCATCATGAAGGGCTACGGGAGCTGGTGGGGATGGCCAGTTAGCGTTCTCGATCCTTCTTCCATTTCCTTTTTTCAGAGGCATCATTGTCTGAAAAAAGTAGAGCACGAATTAGGAGAACATTTTTGTGATTAGCCCAACGCACGATAAGGATTATAAACAAAAGGGAAATTTTCTAATAACGTCTTGTAGCCTCCCCGTCATAAGTGTGGTGCGTTTCACACTCATAAAATGGACTCTACTCGACGCGGCTTTCAGACATCCTAGGATACTCTAAACCTAGGGCTCTGATACCAAGTTTGTCACGACCAGAGTCTACACCCTGGACGTGACACGGTACTTGGTGCCACAAGTGACCCCGAGCTAACCTATAGCTTAACATCACACTTCTATACTCAATTTAGTAGAATCGGAAGCTGAGGAAAACATAATTAAATAATTTTCTAAAAAGTAAGAAATGTCAGATAAGATACTGAAATTTATGCAACAACTGCAAAACATACTAAAACAATACTTTTTCTAAAAGCCATCTAGGAACTGACGAGTTGCTGGGACAAGACCCCATCTAACTCTAAAGTCTAACTCAAAGAAAGCTGAATTGAAAAGATACTCTCATCCTCGAAAGATGAGGACTCACCAACTGTACTGCTAATGAAGTCGTCGGAAAGGAACTACTATCGATGTTGAGACTGAGAACATGCCTTTGTATCAAAATACAATACAACATAGAAAATATGCATCAGTACTTTGAATGTACTGAATATGTAATATATAAGTAAAACAGTAGAAATACACAACTAAATTGATAAACACTGAATATAACTGTAGTAGTGTAACACAGGTACTAACTGAGGACCAAAATTATATACTATAATCAGAATAAGGTGAGTTGAACTAAAATTGAGACTATAATGAACCGAACTAATAAGTGGGAGAGTCTATAACCGACATATAACCATGTGAGCTAAACATAGAGACCGATGTATACGCCCCAATGGTAAAAGCCCACTGTACCTTGCCATGGTATCGCGACTGAGCTAGGTGATCACTGTTTGAGGCCCATTAGGGCTAAATAACCTATGGTGGCAACGTAGTTCAGGGAACCTGGGTGCGCTAAACCCCAACGCGCATGGTGCTATGTCCTACACCAACTGGAAATTCTAACAGTGACTGCTAGACTGATAGCTCAAACCTGATGTCCCAGACTTAAGTCAGGAATACTTATTTGGAAGTAACCTGAGAGTCTGAAGGACTTGATAACTGAAACTAAGGGTTCTAATACTGGCCAAGGTTTCTTTATCTGAAAGAGTTGTAACCGTCTAAGGAACAACCTGACAACTGATAACTCAGACTACGGAGTTTTACTGAACTCCTCAAGAGACTGAGTATAGTCAAACTAATCAGATGATATTTCTGTAAGGCACTGAGAGCGCTAAGTACTGACTGAAACTGAACAAGCAATAAGTTAGTTATTATTCACATAACTATATTATCATTGTGATTAAAAGAACTATCAGAATCAAGCAACATTCGTATATGGACAATTATGAAAGACTCTTTCAATCACATTTCAAGATTAGGGCTAAAACACATATTTCATGGAAAAGATATCAACATAAATCATAGTTACTAATAAGCTTCAAGATTTCACAAGAATCATAACAATAATGAAGATTCATAATCTAACTGAAGAACAACCCTAGCTTTGATATTTAGATAACTAGAATTGATTAGTTTTATGTAAGAGTTTTGGGGCACAAGGGAAGAGAAATTCCCTTGTTGAAATCCCACATACCTAGAGGAGAATTCCTCGGAAGAATCTTGAGAATTTGAGAAGGAAATTTGCAAGCCCTAGCTTTTGCTCTAAGATTAACTATCTGATTTCTTCGTAAGTATTCTAACTAGTTTGGAAAGAATAAGAGAAAAAGGTTGAATATTCCTCTAAAATCCCTCCTAAATCATACTGATATGGTGTAGTTTAGGAGTTAAGATGATAGGGTTTAAAAAAATTTCCCCTGAAACATTTAATAGAAATTTTGCCCGCCAGATAGTACAACCAAACTTATGAGTCGTACCAAGGTTCTATGACTCGTACCAAGACTCATGATTAGGGACTCTGCTCCAAACCATTTCTCTGAAGTTTACTGCAGATACCTACTACAACTTATACCCACATCCTACAACTCATGTTACGATCCGTAGTTCAGTCCTGTGTCTTCATTTGAGCTCTCTTACAACTCATCCTAAGAGTCATACCGCGATACCATGAGTCGCACCATGACTAATGGTTAGTCTTAATTTTCCTGACCACATCTCTAAATTATTCCATGACTGGTCAGTACGATCCCTGCCAGGATATTATGAGTCTTGAAATAAATTTATTGTTTCTCAAATCACCATAACTAATCTCCTCCACCCTCCTACTACGATTTTAGGTACGTCTTGTACCTATATTATACTAGTCGTACTTTGGCTCGTAAAGTGATCATTTTCTCAGTTTTTTGCATGATCAAGTTTTAAGTCACAGGGCTAATTTTAGAAAGTTCTAGGGTGTTACAAGGTTGGGTTAGCATCAATCAATAATGACTCAAGGCATAACCCTTATTTAATGGGTTCTCCTAGACGTAGGATGAATTCTAAATTGGCAACAAGCATTTGGGTAGATGGGAGTTCTCTTCAAATCCTGCTACATACCACATTCTACCAAAACTTAGCCTGAAGTCTCAGCTCCCTCTTACAAATCTTGGCTGTCTTAGGAGAAGCCTATGTGGGAATCCTCCAAGCATTGACTTTGGCTATCCATCCATTGATAATGCTTAAATACACTCCTCGTTTAGAAAAAAAGTGTAAGCAATTGTTGTATCAAAAGAAATATTCTCGACGAATGTGGGGGTCAAATTTCAGAGAGAATTGAGTCGATAATCCAAGAGCTATAAACTAATTCAAACTAGAACGCAAAGCTGTTCAACATTTGAAAAGTAAAATTAGGGGAAATTAACGGAAAAAACACTATCTAATTCTAAATTAAAACTAAGTGAGGGAAATTCCAATTGTTACAATCACAAATGAGATGGATAGGGATAAGCTATAGATGAGTTCACAACTAAATCGGGATTTTCTTCAATGTATTAGACTCAAAATTAGCATCGATAGGAGTGGATAATTCACATTCTATTGTTTTTCAATCATAAGAATGTTTATGCCTTGGGTTTTCTCAAACCCCAAAGCCAACTCAAGTTATCACCCATACAAGCTTGAGGAAGGACTAGCTATTTTTAGTCTTGACCTTTAATGGAGTGAAAATGTGGGTCTTAAGTATCTCTAGATTAATCCCACATATTAACACTCCAATTCCTCACTAATATCTTCTCACCCAATTCTCACCTTTCTCTCTCAAGCAAAAGCAAGAAAAGTAAAGCACAATTCATGTTTGCAAACCATCAATTTTAGCAATTAAAACNAGATGTGCTTAGGCTCACCAGTTAGCAGTTCGGGTCTTACTAGGGCACCAGGTTCCAGTCATACCCCCCAAGGCAGGGCGTGATAGATATGACCTGCTCTGATACCAAGTTTGTCACGCCCCACCTTGGGAGGCATGACTAGCACCTGATTCCCTACTAGGATCTGAACTGACCTGACTGAGATTATGCACTTCTACTGCATGCCTAATCTTTAAATCAAGAAAACAACGGGCTATATCTTGGCTGTAAACACAGCTTCCGGCCAACAACTCCTTATAGCCACCTATAAAAGAAAACGACTAACCAGAAATAGGTAATAGAAGGGAATACTATGCAGGACAATAAGACCAACATGATGTCTAGTTATAACTATAAAGTAAATCCAGCACTAACCTAAGCTATGGCCGACAAGGCCGCTAACTGATAGATAAACAAGGCCCCACATGGCCAACACATAAAATAAAGCATACACGGGCCCCACATGGCCAACAACAACTAACCACAAGAAATCTGAAATAATCTGCAAGCCTCTATGAGTGATATAATGGTCGAAAGAGAGCCTCGACCTACCCATAAACTATAAAATCAAAAGAGTAAACCTTCTAACTATTAGCTCTGGAGGAAAGGAGCCGACTGCACTGCTAACCCTATCCTACTACTAGGAAGGTCCTGAACAGCGTCTATCCACACCTGTAGGCAAGTAATGCAGCGCCCAAGAAGGGAGTCAGTACAATATGTACCGAATATGTAAGGCAGTAATTGTAAATAACTGAATGAATAAAAGGGAACTGAAAGTAACTGAATGAAAAGAATAGAGATACTACCTGAATAGCTGAACTTCTTGCTATCCAATCTATTAGTACTAATGAAAACAAGAACCTTACCTGGCCCCCCCTAAGCCGAAAGGTACAACCAGCACAAAAAAACTCACTTAGGCCCCCATAAGCCCTGACAAGTATACTTCAATCTATATACCACTAACAAGGTCACACTGAGTCATCTAATAACTATAACCATCCTACCAGTCCCTTGGTTTTGCAACTGAGCCTGCTAGACCCCTGAACTCTAGCTGTGTCTGAGTCCAGTGGACTCCTGATGTCTACACACCAGGCACCAGGCTCGACGGGGGTTGGTGCCGATACGACATAAAATAGTCCAGCCATGGAATGGAATGTATGGGCCCTCGTACCTCATCTTCGTCCCTCGTGGATAGCATCCCTCTCCATGGAGCGACGTTATCTAGCCCCTGGCGGGCGTCGACACAGCTAGTAACCCTAGGGTTGGTTATGGAAGGCTATACAAGGAAAAGTCAATCCCAAAATAAACATAAGTATTTATCTCATCTAACAACAATAGTTATTCACAACAACAAGACATCTGGCTCTCTTACTAGGATTCGACTATATCATAACGCTATAGAAACTAATTTGCCAAAGGAATTAACCTTAACATACCTCGATTGTCGATTCCTGATTAACTGGCAAGTTTCAATTCGCATTCAATATCCCTTTCCAACTGTAATAGTATTACTGGGAGAATGAGGCTAGTTTTTGTACTAGATTCGGCATAAATGATAACTTAAAATACTAATATTAACTGTATTTCAAATTAACGAAATTCGGATGAAAACGTATAATTTCCCGAGGATTCAGAAGGGAGAAATACTTACTTGAAGCCTGTGACTGAATAGAAATTAATTTGGAGCAATTCTGACAACTTTTACTCGGCGATATTACGATTTGCCAGGAGAATTTCAAGAAAATAACTCTGTAGTAATGCTCCTTGTGGGCTTAGAACTCAATACCTAAAGTTAATTTGAGTTTAGACGGTGTTTGGCAGCCTAGTCGGAGGAAAATAACTTGAAACTTACGTTCCTTACTTCTCTGGTCGAGGAACTTGTATAATGAAATGAATTCAATTGAGAAGGATTAATATATATATAACTTTGCGCGGTGGATAGGGGGTCCGTGACACGGACCCTATCGCGTCGTATTACGAGCGTTTCATGGATCCCATCACGAAGGGAGAGGGTCAGTGACATGTTGCCCTTTTAGCAGCTTGTTCGGCCTTCTCCCTTGCAACCTCAATTATGTGCTCGTTCGACCTTTTTCCGGGCCCTTTCTCGTACGCGTCATGCTCTAAAACTCTTGACTAACGTATGAATATGTCGACTAAATATTAGGATCTTACGAGGTGTAACAAAAGATATGACTCATGTGACCCAAGGAAAGATAATATCTTATGTAAAGGCACATCGAATGATTAATCATGGGTGTTTGGGTTTTATTGCTACTGTTCATGACACTCGAGCGGAGGATGTTACTATTGATAGTTTTTCTATTGTTCGAGAATTTGTTGATGTGTTTCCAGAAGAATTGCCCGGACTACCCCTAATAAGAGAAATTGAGTTCAGCATTGATTTAGTCCCAAGGACTCATCCTATTTCTATACCTCCATATTGTGTGGCTCTAGCTGAGTTGAGAGAATTGAAGGTTCAACTCCAAGAGCTACTTGATAAGGGGTTCATCAATCCTAGTGTATCACCTTGGGGTACACCTGTGTTATTTGTGAAAAAGAAAGATGGCACAATGAGGATGTGCATTGACTACAGAAAACTGAATAAGGCTACAATCAAGAATAAATATCAGTTGCCTCGTATTGAAGATTTATTCGATCAGCTACAAGGTGCTACTCACTTTTCCAAGATTGACTTGAGATCAGGTAACCACCAGTTGAGAATCAAGATTGATGATATCTCTAAGACAGCTTTTCGGATCAAACATGGGTACTTTGAATTTTTGGTGATGTCTTTCGGGTTGACTAATGCACCTGCGGCATTTATGGACCTCATAAATAGGGTATTCAAGCCATACTTAGACCACTTTGTGATTGTGTCCATTGATGACATTCTGGTCTACTCTCGGAGTGAGGTAGAACATGAACAACACCTGAGAGTTATGCTATAAACACTTATAGAACGAAAGCTTTATGCCAAGATCTCGAAATGTGAGTTCTAGTTGGGTACATTTTCCTTTTTGGGACACCTAGTGTCACGGGATGGAATCCAAGTTGATCCAAGGAAGATTAAGTGGTTCGATATTGGCCTAGACTAGTACTCCTACAGAGATACATAGCTTCTTAGGACTAGCTAGATATTACATAAGGTTTGTGGAAGGCTTCTCAAAGATAGCTTCTCCATTGACACGTTTAACTCAGAAAGGTGTAGTATTCCAATGGTCTGATGGATGTGAAGAAGGTTTTTAGAAATTATAGGCCGCATTAACTACAACTCCAATTTTGACGTTACCTACAATGGAGGGTGGTTTCACTATTTATTGTGATGCATCTCAAGTCAGATTGGTTGTTTCTTAATGCAGAATGGTAAAGTGGTGGCATATGCCTCTTGACAGCTAAAGATTCATGAGAAGAACTATCCGACTCACGACCTGGAATCGTCCGCAGTCATATTTGCACTAAAGATCTGGCGTCACTATCTTTATGGTGTGCCATGTGAAATTTTTACGGATCATAAGATTCTACAATACATATTCAAGAAAAAAGATCTAAATCTGAGACAATGACGGTGGTTAGAGTTACTTAAAGATTATGATCTTACCATTCTGTATCACTATGGGAAGGCGAATGTGGTGGCGGAAGCCTTGAGTAGAAAGTCCATGGATAGTTTGGCCTGGTTCACTATTGAAAAGCGATCTATGGTTATGGATATTCACGCATTATCCAATCAGGGAGTTCGAATTGCTCACACAGTGTCGGGCAAGATACAAGAAGGTATAGTGGTGCAATCGTCCTTAGTTGGAAAAGTCAAGACTTGCCAATATGAAGATCATTACCTCGCTAGACTACGAGATTGAGTGTAGAATGGGGGTATTAAGTCATTCTCTATTGATGGTGAGGGCATGCTTCATTAACATGGTAGACTGTGTATTCCCATTGTCGGTGATGTGAAGAAGCTGATTCTTGAAGAGGCTCATAGATCGCGATACTCTATTCACTCAGGTGCTACAAAAATGTATCAAGACTTGAGTGGATTGTACTGGTGGAAGGGTATGAAGGCTGATATTTTGAAGCATGTGACTAGTTTCTTAAATTGTCAACAAGTCAAGTATGAACATCAAAAACCTGGGGGAGTAATGCAAAACTTGATTATCCTAGACATGAAATGGGAGATGATTACTATGGATTTTGTTATTGGGTTACCAAGTACTTTTGAGAAACACGATTCAGTTTGGGTGATTGTGGACAGACTCTCAAAGTCGATACATTTCATACCAGTTCGAGTTACTCATATCGCAAAGTAGTTAGCAGATATTTACCTTCGTGAGATAGTTCGACTTCATGGTTTGCCTATTTCAATAGTATCTGATCAAGGCGTATAATTCACTGCTGAGTTTTGGAAGCCTTTTCAGAAGTCATTGGGTTCGCAAGTTGAATTGAGTACAACTTTTCATCCGCAAACTGACGGACAGTCTGAACGGGTTATTCAGATCTTGGAGGACATGATTAGAGCTTGTGCGATTTATTTTGGTGGCCATTTGGATGATCAGTTGCCTTTGGCGAAGTTTGCTTATAATAATAGCTACCAATCGAGTATACAGATGGCACTGTTTGAGGCTCTATATGGTCGCAAGTGTCGTTCACCAATTGGATGGTTTGAAACTAGCGAAGACCAATTATTAGGTCCATATTTAGTTCAACAAGCTTTGAAGAAAGTTGCATTGATACGGGAACAACTTAAGACAGCACAAAGTAGACAAAAGTCTTATGCAGATAAGGAAGTCCATAATATGGAGTTCATGAAAGGTGAGAAAGTCTTTCTAAAAGTTTCCTCTATGAAAGGATTTATGAGATTTGGCCGGAAAGGTAAGTTAAGTCCTAAATATATTGGCCATTATGAGATTTTAGATCGGATCGGGTTGGTGGCATATAGACTTGCTTTACCTTCGAGATTGTTCGATGTTCATCCAGTGTTTCATGTGTCCATGCTTAGACGATATGTTCATAATGATGGTCATAAGATCCATCTAGAGGATGTGGAGCTTGATGAGAATTTGACTTATGAGGAGGGTCCGATATCTATTCTTGATAGACAAGTGAGACAATTTGATGTCCAAGAAGGTTGCTTCAGTTAGAGTGTTGTGGAAAAATCATCCAACCGAGGAGGCTACTTGGGAGTCTAAGGTGGACATGCAAGATAGATATCCTCATCTATTGGACACTGTAGGTATGATTCTAGAACCGTTCGAGGACAAACGTTATTTTATGAAGGGGAGAATGTAATAACCTAAATTTTCATTAAGGGTAATTTTGTAATTTAAGCCTAAAAATAAATAAAGGGACTAAGGGTCACAAAAAAGGAAGGGAATAAGAGAAAAAAAGAAATAAAAGGGTTGATCTGGTTGGAAACCAGAAGCAGAACGTGGAAAATAAAAGAAGAGAAGAAAAGAAAACGCAGTAGAAGAAAAGAGAAGAAAGGAAGAAAAAAAGAGGAAAAGAGAAGAGAAAAATAGGGATTTTCATTCTAAATCATCAAGGTAATGATCTTAATCTTTTTCTTGAGTTTATTACGCAAATATAAGAAAGTTTTCAGGGTAGAAACATGGGAAAATTTTGAATAATTGAGAAAGTTTAGCCCTAAGGTTCTTCAACCCAAATCATCAATTTGAAAGGCCAAATGTTATCAAAATTTGATTTTGATTAATGTTATGGAATCCTCTCTTCAAGGAGAATCTGTTGGTAGTCATAGTTCGGGAATTCTACCCCGTTAACCAAAGTTGACTTTTTAAATCAAACCTTTGACTGTGAATTTGACTTTCGTTAAAAATTAAGGAAACATCTACCGAAGTATTTTTGACCATTCTAAACCCATTTTTGTGTAGTTTGATGTGATCCGGAGACCCGAGAGCATAGTTCTAAGTTATTGAAAAATGTTCTTGAGTTGTGAATTCGAGTTAAGTGAGACTTTAAGCTTTGAATGCTTGCTTTTCAAATTTGTCTTACAAATGTGTTTTGTCTGCCTGGTCCATGTGTTGGGACAAGCGTGTGCTTGGCAGAATCAGTGGTCTTCAAGGCGAGCCGTGTATATCTTATATTTAAGCACACTAAACTTTCTTTATTTAAATTAATTCATGGAGTGATACGGCTGTGAGCCATGAGGTTGGAGCATTGGGTATGTTCCTAGATATCACTGACATTGTGTATTCTTCTTAACAATATTGGGCATTATGTATGCCTCTTGACAATACTGATAATTGTATATGCTTGTTGTGGAATCATGGTGTGGAGTAATTTGCGTAGATGTCATTCATGACAAGCCCTCAGTGTAAATTGTGTTGAAATATATAGTATTCTTGATAGTTAACTGTATGAATCTTGTTGAAGGTTATATTATGAT
>JACEIK010002078.1:138337-182924 GCA_018107945.1 Datura stramonium | reverse complement strand
ATCTTAAGTTTATTTTCTAGTTGAGCGTCGTGTTTAGTTTTTCTTTTTCTTTGCCTGAGGACATGCAAAAGTCTTAAGTTGAGGGTGTTGATGTGTTGTGAATTTACAGCACTATTGATGCTCAAAACTAAGAAAATAGCATAGACTTAGGTGTAGTTATGTGGATATGAGGCATTTTTCCTTTGATTTCAGGATAAATGGGTGTTGGAACAATAAAATGCAAAAGGAAGCTAAAAGTGTAAAAAACAGGGCAAAAAGTGCAGAACAGTACGATCCGTAGGATGGACCTACGAGTCATACTGAGGGCCTTGATCAAAAGCTGACAGTTTAAACTGGAAGACTGAACTTATGAGACTTTTCACTAATCGTACCATGGTGGTACGAGTCGTGGTAAGCCAGTCGTGAAGAAATCCAGAAGAATTTCACAGAAGTTTGATTCTCAATACAAGAACACCCCGACCCGTAAGATGAAGGTACGAGTCATACCATACCGATCGTGGTGAAGTTCAAAAAAAATTCAAAAGATCAGGATCAAGCCACGAGTGTCAATGTACGAGTCGTAGCATGTTGGTACAAATCATACCTTAACCCAACACTTAGCCAAAATTCAGCTAACACTTCAAGCCACGAGTGGATGTCATGCTCCGTGAGAAGCCCCTACGAGTCGTAGGTGGACCCGTGACGAGGTCGGCAACAGATACGAAAAGCAGTCCTGTTGGTTTAGGAAAAGGATTCTTGTGTCTTTATAAATACTTTTTATATTTTATTTTTAATAGAGGACGGCGAATAGACATAATTCTAGGAGGAAAACATTGTAGTAGAAAATTTTACATCGTTGGAAGAGAGAATTGAGTTGGTTCAACCGTGTGATCAACCTTTTCTTGAATTCGTCTTGTTCTTGCTACTTGTTATTCAAGATTTTGTAGTTTAATTGAAGGAATTATTTTTTCTCAATCATCTTTGTAAGTCTAAAACCAATACTAAATATTAATATTGTATTCTCTTCATCTTTAATGATTCTTAATGGTGTACAACGTTAGGAAGTGCCTGAATTCTTTACTTACTTTGGTCGAAGAGGTAGAGATTAGGAAAAGATAATTACAACGGAGGCTTGATCTTGATGATCATTGTAGTAACTTGAGTTGTGGTCGCAAAATAATTATATCTGAAACTTAGTGATAACGGTTAGTTTGCAAAACTCATGAGACTTGGTCAAGTAATTGAGGATAGTCATTCAATAGGGATTGGTCGATCGTTTGAATGAATCTAAGTTATCAGTTCCGTAAGTAAGTATTGGTAAAGATCACGAGTGTACCTAAAGTTGTTATGAACCCATGGGGAACACAAACCCTAGTTATCCTTTAATTATTGATTTACAAATATAATCTTGACTGTTGTTTATTTTTATTATTGCTTTTTATTAGACTTTCCTCATTGTGAAGTAATTACCATACTAGTTCATCTACCGGTTGTAATCTAGATCTTCCATATTCCCTATGGGATCGACCCCAACCTCTAGTTGGGTTCTTTGTTGACAACGTCCGTTTCATACTTCAGTTGGAAGTGTGGTTTGAGCGTTATCAACTATCAATAATATTTATTACAATTATTACAACTAATAAAAGAAATAAATAAATAAACAAAATACAATGAGAAGATACAATGCTTAAATGCACTAAACTCCTATAGCCCTCTCTCGTCCCAGCAACTCTTCCATGGATCAAGAATAAGCTCAAGAATACCTGCTTAAAGGTTAAATGCAACAACAAACACCTAACAATAATATCATATTCATGACTGCAACTAACTTATTCCAGACGAACTTAATTATGTTAAAGAAATATTAAAAACATATAATCACGATAAGAGAGCAATAAGAGACTAAATAACAAGGTAAATGATGACTTGCAAAAATGCCAAAGTTGAAAGGAAATTAACGAATTAATAATGTCACGAAATACCTTGATTGATACCTAATCATCAACACATTGAGATCACAAGAATCTCAATGATTTTGAGCAATGTTTGTGTTGAGGAGGGATTACCGATTTTTTCCAGAGGATGGGAGCAAAGAGACGCTTAAGAACAAAGCAAAAAAATATTTAGTATCAAATAGCAATGTTTGGAAAAAGTTGTTCATTCCAAAGAGAATCCTCAGAGTTCTCGTGAGGCCATAAGAGAAAAAAAGGGGTTGATTTGATTATATTAAAGGTACATATATTATCACGAAATATACTGAATATACTTTTATATGACATAATTCGTAATATCGGAAAATTAATTAAAATGATAGCAAAATAAATAATTTGAAATAATTGTATAATTTGAAATGAATTTGAAATAATTATGCAAAAGGGTTGTGATGATCAATTATTTAAAAGAATTACAGATGCAAGTCGAACATTAGTAAAAGATAACTAAAAATATACATATATAAGCGGTGGCATCATGGCCCAGTAGGGAGGTCAAAATTGGGTGTCAAAACTCATAATTATCAAATCGGACATTGGTAACTCTAGTAGATCAACTACGTGTCCACCTTTCTGAGTAGATATCACGTAAGTCTTTATAAACTTTATCCACTACCAAATGCTCTTCCCATTGAGGTCATAATCAGCATGGCACAACAAGAAACTCAAATCTTCGTTCTAAGAGTATAACAAAAGATGGAGATACATACGAGTACATAGAACCATGATCAATAAGGCATATGCCTTATGAGAATTGGCAATTGATATACTTACTTATTGCATTAGATGTCTCGATATCATTATTTCTGATAAATTTTAAAGTGATGAAAAATAAATTGCAATCCTGAATAAAATATGAGAAAATAAATATTTTATTGATGAATGTTATTAATTACAATTTTGATCCTTCCTTAATTCTTCTCTTTGAATGTTTTACGTGATTCGAGGTTGTTAATAGCGTATTTCTCGAATATAGGATGATATGAATTATCGCATGATATATTTGAGTAGTCCAAGAATGTCGGACAATATTTTCTTTAAGAAAGACATTTTATGTTTGATCTCTTTGTAAAGATACCCAAGATTTTATGAAATATTCTCTTCATGAATACCAGGTTATGGAATATCTAAGATGCCTCTTGAGGGAATATGTATCCTTTTATGCGGCGTCTTTAGGGTTTAGGGTAAAGTAGCCTCAAGAAACTCAACTAGCAGCTTAGAGTTTAAAGATAGATTGAACTCGTCGCATGTAAATCCTATCCTTAGAATTTGAAGATGATTGGACTTATGTATGATTTGAATCTCTTAAAATTAAAAATGGATTGGATTCGTCTTGTAGAGATATGTTTTAAATCGATAAAATCTCGTGTCTACAATCATGTTTGGTCAAATAGAAGACATTCGATAGTCCATTTGCTCCACTGAGCAACTGTGCACCTTGTTTATCCGGGACACTGTTGGCGCTTATATTGGTTGAGCTGAACATGTGTACATGGGTTCCAATGCGATCTATAGTAACTTGACTAGTATCAGAATTAAAATTCCCCTTAGGACAATATTTAACAATGTGTTTTTCTTTTCCTGAAGTAAAAGACAACCCATGTGACCACCATGATACCTACAACATTTAGATAACTTCTGATATGAACACGATTGATATGAGTTATGCCTTTCTCGCATATATATTGATATTGAGACACACATACAACGCCATTTACTAAGCTAGTGATATTAAGGTTGTCTTTAACAAACACATCTTATCATGAGCAGTCACAACCTTTTCAAGTAACATCCGATCATGAAAGAACATGATATTGTATTTCCAACGACGTCTCTTCATAAGGAATTAATGAACATGACCTTTAATGGAATGACATGATTAACCACCATCAAATGATGGATTCGATCAACTAGTCCTTACCATGAACAAGAGTTATGTGAAAAATTTCACTAACTTCTACATTAATATCCACCAAGAGCGGAGATATTGTGGGGTCGGCATTATATGTATAGCATCCTCCGTATGTTACGAGGTAAATCAAAATCTAAATATATTTTTATTGCATCAAAATAATATGTACATATTATTTTCATCATCTCAAGAATAATTTTCAAGTATTAATATAAGCTTAATTCAAAGTAGGATATGCGGTAGAAAAATGGATGATTTATTCTCTTTTAAAAAAAATCATTTTGAAGATTGTGTAATGCTTACTCTTACAGTGATATTTTTTGTTTTAGTGCTATCACATTGTATACAACAACAACAACATATACGGTGTAATCTTCTCCGTGGAATTGGGAAGTAGAATGTACATATAGCTTACCTGCCTTCTAAAGGCTTAAAAGGGGCTTTATGTTTTCGGAAGACCCTCGGTATATAAATAAAATATATATATTGAGATAATCTAATAATAAACATCTATCTTAACATTTATGTGAACTAAATTTCACATATCATCTGAAAGGGTAAGAAAGCAGAGCGGAGTACGAAAGAAAGAGTGGGAATTTAGTATATATATTTCTCAATTTTGCAATTTAAATGGATATATCCTTCATTAAAAAATGATGTATATATCCTAATCGTCTAAATAAATATTAAATTTAAAAAATGTCCATGACTTTTAAAAATTAACTCTCTGGGACGTTATGCTAAAGCTCTCTCTTCGTTCTCAAAGTCGATGAGAGAACACAAAGGTGGAATATATGTACTCCTATCTTGATTTATATGATATAAATCATGTTTGAAAGTTAAATCAAAAATTCTTTTATCACGATTTATTAGTATGCTTTTAAATATTTTAAATTATTACTTCTTATAATTTATAATATAATTATCTAAATATATAAAATATTTTCAAAAAATCTTTAAAATTGTATATGCAATTTTAAAAACAAAAGAGAAAAGAGTACGGAAGACATTGAAGAGAGTAATCAATGTAATATAAACCAAAGGAGAGCCATAAAATTCTATGGTTAGAGAGGTGTACAGTGCTTATGCCTCAAATTAATTGTAGTTTATTTGTGGGTAGGCAAAGGAAGGATGATGACGGAGGTGCACGATGCCGGCCGGCCACCAGTGCTTGTTGACGGAGACCCGCAGCGAGAAGCACCCCATTACGTTTGCATATTCTTCATCATCATCATCTCAAGATCAAATTCATGCTTTCATCTATATGGTGCCCGTCCTTGATGTTTCTTCTTCTTGTGTCCTTGGCATTTTGTATCGCTCAGCCGGGAGATGCGGACGACGACAATGATGACGCCGGCGCAGATAAAACAGATCATCATCTTCCCGATGCAAAGAGCTCTTCGGAGGCCCTCTTCAACTTCAAAGCTCGCTATCTACATCTTCAGTTAAAGGACAGGAGTACTGAGGTCTTAGGTTCCATCCACAAGCCCGTGTACGGGGAACAACGCCAATTGGTTGGGAGTGATTTGCTTTGAAGGGGACGTATGGGGTTTAGCTCGAAAACTTGGACCTGTCCGGGCAGGGTGATGGATTCCCTGCTCCCATTGCCGTTTCCTGCGGACCTAAGCTTTATGTACAACAGCTTCAAGGGGGCAATGCCTGATTGGAAAAAACTCGGTGCCCTCAAGTCATTGTACTTGTCCAATAATACCTTCTCCGGTCAGATTCCCATTGAGTACCTTCAAGGGTATGACTTATCTCAAGAAACTTTATTTATCCAACAACCAGTTCACAGGCAACATTCCCACCTCCCTCGCTACACTCCTGCCCCAGGCTCTTCGAGGTTGAGGCTCGAAACAACAAATTCAGTGGCTCTATACCTAGTTTCCCCAAGGACGTTCTCAAACTCCTCAACGTATCCAACAACCAACTCGAGGGTCAATCCCTCCTTCTCTTTCTTTAATGGATCCAACAATATTGGCAGTACATTATAACGTTAATTGGTCTCTTTTTTCCCCTAATATAATCAAAGTGTGTAATTTTATCATATAAATTAATTTTTGCTACGTATTGCCTCTATTTTATATATATATATATATGTATGTATATCGCAGGAACAAAGGCATCTGTGGGAAGCCTTTGGAATCAACTTGCAACTCCAAAGTCCAGAAACCAAATAGTAGTACTCCTAACGGTCTCAACTCTACGATCAGTGGCCAATCACGGTGATATAATTAAAGTCGCCCTCTCTCCTAAGTAGAGTAGTGTTGATCGTTGCAGTTTGTCTGGTGATCTTATGTCTCGTGATTGTGTTAATTCTTATCATTCGCCACCGCAGCCGTAGCAGCAGCCAAAGTAATCCACAACTCACCAGCCGGGCAGTTGGGTCAAATAATAATGAGGATCAAAACACCTTTACATCATCAGCTCCTGATCATGTGACAATGAGCAGCAACCCAGCTTATGCAAGACACGATAACAATATTAACAATAACAAGGCAGTAGAGGCGGCACCAGCAGCAGCGGTAGTGGGTAAGTTGTCCTTTGAGAGATGACGGGCCTCCGATTTGATCTACAGGACTTGCTAAGAGCATCAGCGAGGTGTGGCAGTGGGAACCTGGGGTCCTCTTACAAGGCACTACTTATGGATGGCCAAGCCGTTGTGGTGAAGAGGTTTAAGCAAATGAACCTTGTCGCTAAAGAAGACTTCCTGACACATGAGGTTAGGCAGACTAAGCCACCCAAACCTACTCCCCCTTGTGGCCTATTATTATAGGAAAGAAGAGAAGCTGCTTGTTTATGATTACGCGTCCAATGGTAGCTTGGCCAGTCACCTCCATGGTATGTATTACTAGTAAATTAGTACGAACATTTTAATTTTTTAAATACTACTCGTGGTAATTATTATACTTATTAATTACTCAATCGGCTGTATATCATGCATGTAGGCAAGCACTCTGGGCTGGACTGGCCAAGCCGCTTGAAAATCATAAAAGGGTTGCAAGGCGTTGGCCTACCTTCACAATGAGCTGCGAAGCCCTAGTACTTCCGCATGGTCACCTAAAATCATCAAATGTTCTTCTCGACAAATATTCCAATCCCTTGTTGATGGATTATACATTGGTGCCCCTGGTAGATCTTTCTCAAGTCAACATCTTCTAGTGGCTTACAAAAGCCCCAGAATATGCACAACAAGGCCGCGTCACGGGAAGACTGATGTTTGGAGCCTTGAAGTTCTAATACTAGAACACTCACGGGTAAACTCCCAACAAACTACCTCGCTCTCACTACTGGCTATGGCACCGGGTGGCTACCTGGATCGACACCATCATTAAAGATAATGAAACGACTTTTGACAAGAGATGGACGTCACACCACAAATGAGAAAGTACTACTCAAGGACAGATCCGGAAGCTCTTCAACATTGGAGTGGCTTGTTGTCAAGAAGATTTGGATACAATTGGGATCTCAAGGGAAAGCTGTTGAAAGTATACAAGCCTTAAATGACGGTGATGATCAAGTTGATGTTGGAGTTTGACATCGATCGTCCAACTATATATATACACTCAACCCCATTAATTAATTCCCGTGTATCTATATGTATAATGGATCCCAGCAGTGCATTACATATCATGTTTGTACACATTTTCATTGTATACTTCACTAAATTACTGAAGGCGTAAATAGACCTGCATGCTGATGCGACGTCTTTCACTCCATAATTATTCATTGCTACAGTTATGTGTACATCTAGAACTTTGGTTATTTAGCTCTAAAATGTACGTTCTGGTTCAATGGGTTATGGAGGTCGTTTGGTTTGACAACAATTTCAATATACTTTTTAATTGTTAGATATACTAAAAATAGTTATTAATTTTAAAATTTCAAATAATTTTTTAAGGATTGTTTGGTAATTTTACAAAAAAAGTTTACTTTAAAATAGGAAAAAATTATTATATATATTTCTAAAAGAACTTATCAATTAATAGGATTATATTAGTCAAATTGCAAACTCTATTAATTTTGTCTTAAAGAAAAAGTAAACCTTACCTTATCAAGTAAAAAGAAAGAGGAGAGAGTAGTTGGCAATAATTTTTGACTTGTTATAAATATTTTATTTATGGTGAATGTCTATTCTTAAAAGGAAAGTTAGGGTTTTGTAACTTTGGGAATGGTTAGTTTCCCTTATGAAATAATGTTTTCCATTCATTATAAATAATCCCTTCTTTCCTCAAAGTATCGTGAGAAATAGGAAACACCTCATTTTTATAACACCATAATTTATTGTTGCTGTTGTTCTTTTATTATTTTATAACATGACTATATTTTTTACTAGCAGGGTGGATTGGTTGGGCGCTTTTAGTGGATCGTACTTGCGAGTCAAGGCGCACAATGGCTTGGGCAGGTAAACTCAATAGTTTCACGTACTATTTGTCGGATACCACCGATCCGGATTAGTCATTATTCAATGTTAATATTTTCAACTTTTAACTTTTATTTTCAAGTTTTGCACAGGTTTTCGTATTTTAGAGTGATCTTTAATTTTTTGCTCATCAAATTCATAGTCTTTAATTTTTATCTCTACTTCATTTAATGAAAATTTATGAGCCAAAATATAATTAATTATGACCTATTATCGCAAGGCAAAACTTTAGAGAATGTTTGTCCTAGGACATACATTTCTAATTATCGAAATTCATAGGGCAAGACTTTTAGAGAACTTTGCCTTTAGACATAACTTGTATCGTTGAATTTATCTGTAATGCATAACTTGTGTCATTGAACATATGTCTTGTGGCATAGTTTATGTCACGTAACTTATGTTTTGGGGCATAACTTGTGTCAATCGACTTATGTCACTCGACACAAGTTCATACTGCGAACTTATACCCCCGAGGCACAGAAGTTCATGCCATATTCTCAGAGGCACAAGTTATGCTAAATCCTTGAGTTCGATTATTGTGAACTTCCCTGGGCATTATGTTCTAAAATTGAGCATATGTCTTAAGGCACATACAAGTTATGTCTTACAAGGTATAAGTTTAATTTTAGAACTTTATATCTTAAGAAGTTCGTATATTGAACTTATTACATTCACAAGTTATGCCTAATGTAAAAAAATTGCAAGGCACATGTTATGCTACATAAGACCATAAATTCGGAGATGCAAAGTCTTAGAGCGATGATATTCTAAGGCGAACATATTTTATAGGTATAATACTTCATCAGTTTTAATTTATGTTACCTGATGTAATAAAAAAAAATAAAGATTTTCTTAAATTTATGATCTTAAATATATCACAACATTTATGTAACTATAAAAACCTTGTCATTAATAATAAAAAATTTTTTTATTTTTTTTAGTTTTTTTATTTTTAAGTTATCTTTATTTATTAAAATTAACTCTTTAATACTGAAACTAAAATAAATGTTATATCATAAATTGAAACAGGACAAAGTAAGTAGGTGTTTGGACATGCGATTATATCTCGTGATTTGAAATCGTGAGATAGGAAATCGGCGTTTGGAGCCAGCGATTCCATCTCATGATTCGAAATCATGAGATGAAATCCCTAATTCTAAAAAAAAAAGCTTGATTTAAGATTTCGTCATGAGATAAACTTTTCAAATATAAAATTTGACCGAATGTATATTTTGTAAAAAAATAATTCATCATTTATATTTATACCAACCATTTATTTTAGATGTAAATAAAATTTATTGTTGCATATTATTACTTTTATCAACCTTTGCTAGCCATTTATATCGGATGTAAGTTTTGTCAACTATGTGTGAGTATACTACAACTCATATTCAATTTTTTTTACAGACTAAGTTCTATCAATAAATGTTGTATTTTTAGAATAAACTTTCGGCGCTTTTGTATTAAACTTTGTTATGAGCTTTTACTTATTTGGTAAGATTGTAAAAAAATTGAAAAATTTTTGTAAGTTGAAATTAATATGAAATTAAAAAATAAAAAATTAAAAAAACTCAATTTTTTCTTAAAATTTCCAAAATTACATATCCGGTTAAAATGTCTTATATATTCAAGAAAAAATGTCTGGTTAAAATTTTATAAAATACAAAAGTCGAAACAACAAATTTTTTAAAAAAAAAAAGAAGAAAGAAAGAAAGAAAAGATGTCCCATACTATTTCCGACTTCAATAAAACACATATATACTATTCCGGCCTTCAATAAAACACATATACAGTCAAAGGAAGAGAACGAAGGAGCGAGATAGTTTCTCTCTCTCTCTTTTTTCTTTCAATTTTATAGTTTAAATTAGAGAGGAAAAATATTGGGTTGGGCGTGTAGCACTGGGAAGAGCTGCTTTACAAACGAGAGTTTTTCTCCTGTGCAAATGATAAGACGAGTGCAAGGAGGAATGTTGCCGAACAGGTTTACAGATTAGGATGCAGAAGCGGCGCCTGTCTTGGACTGCCCTGTACAAATGTCTTCAAATTGCCTTCAAAATTACTTGGCATTCGCCGTCCGCAACTCAAAACCCCAACCTTTCCTTTTCCCTTGCCATGGCAGTACCTTTTTCTACTCCAATATTATACGTCCAGAGCAAGTCTGTCATCTCAGCCGCCGCAACTTGAGTTTTAGGCCACTTCTTCCGCTTGCTGCTAGGTCTTCGTCGTCAAACGGAACAGAAGACGGGGAAGAATGTGAAGAAGTAACCGCTGAAGCTAGGGAGGCTGTCAGCTATTATCTTCAAGAACTTGGCGTTTCTAACGAGGAATCCATGGAAATAGCCCTCAACTCACCTAAGTACATTAGCATGTTGATAGATAGCGTCCGTGACCTGGATGAGTTTTCCTTATGGAATTCCTGGAGCACTACTGATTGTAAAATAACTGATGAAAAAGCATATCTTCCTGCCGTCCCCGTAGACCCTCCTGTAATTCCACCTTTGGAACGTCCAGTATCTTTCAAAAGGAAGGTCTACCTGATGGCAAAGAAAAAAGGTGATAAGGGCATGCTTCCCTTCTTGGAGAGCATTGGCCTCACTCTCTCTTCCGCAACCCACTTAGCTCGCTATCTTTCCTCTAATTCTCTGTTTCAGACACTACCTAGCCTTATCAATAAGGTAATACCACTACTGTAGGGTCACTAAGAGTGTACATCAGGTCATTTTTGTGGAATTCTTGATTTAATTATGTGATGGAACTGTTTTATTTTTTTCTAAAAATCAAAATCTTGGTCCATAGTTACTTGGTGCGAATTTCCATTTTATTTCACTTGATTTTGTTTTCCTTACTCCTGCACTTCTGTCTCCTGTGTATCTTTTGTCTAAACAGAATAGTACATGTAACACTAATTAGCAAACATCTTTCGATAATGTCAAAAGTTGATGTGATATTCATCTTTCATAGTGTTGGCTCATTCTATGACAATCTCATGAGCTCAGTGGGAGAGTCCTGATCACCTCTGCAGGTTAAGTCCAACATATCACAGGAGGATGAAAAATCTTGATTTAGTTTGTATAGATTTAGTTGATTTAGTGCTGGAATGCTTTCAAAAATTGCTAAGATTTCCTCTGATTCAAAGAATGAGGTGAACTATAGGTTAACATATAGTTATTAATGAAGATATTTAAATTGCCTGTATTAAATCTATTCATGCCATGGTTAAGAAAGTTGAAAAGGCTCACGAGTGAGCATAAAGTCGTCTGTTTCTTGAGACAAGAGCTTGAACCCTTTTCAGTTCTTTCTTACATGTCCTGATTCCTCTTCTACTTGCTAGGTTAAGTATGTCAAGAATATATTCTTCGCAAACAGCGATGATGGAGGACTTATTGCTAGAAATGCCCGGCAAATGATGATGCACTTGTCCATCAGTATTGATGAGGATGTCCAGCAGACGTTGTCATTTTTTGAGAAGGTCAGTTGCCTCCTTGAATCAGGATGAGTAATGGAGCTCTTTACTGCTCCTGTCTGACATTTGTGGTACTGCTGTCTGTTCACTTTTATTGAGCTGCACCTACCCTAAGGTTTGTGGCACTAAATTCTGTTACAACAACTATATCTAGATATACTCCCTCATATTCTCCTTAAATGACTATTTTTCCTAAATGGCAAAGTCTGTCATCTACAAACCCTTTATGGTCAACCACTACTTTATGTCATAGTCTTTACATGATTATTTTTAAATTGACATCACATGTTATATTTTACTAATATCATATAGAAAAAAGTGTATAATTAAAATAATGTTTGTAATGAGCCATAAAACCAATCGATCCGTCGCCTTTATGTCCCTTCGGTGAGTAAAAATTTCATAGGATATCATATTTGTAATTTTTGATTTTTTTTTTGTCACGTATAACACTTTAGAGTTTGAAATAATTTTAAAGATGTTTGTGTTTGAAGCTTCATATACGATTAAAATATAGGCATTTTTATTTAAAATTGAGATAAGAATAACTGAATTTGATCATCAGCCGTTTAAAACTTTTTTTCACCACATGTCTGCAGTCGTTTGAAGTGAACAGAGACTTGTAACTTTTTACGCGTTACACACATAACTTAAATAATAGTCTCAATCCATCACTATTCACAATAGTCCACTTAAGTCAATTAAAACGAGTCAGAATAATACTTCCTGCTAGCGACTACATAGTGATATTGTACTTTTTGTAGATTCAAGCAAGACGTGGAGGTCTACATTCGTTAGGTTCTCAAGATGCATCTTTGCGACATCTTATTGAATCATTTCCACGAATTCTATTGCTACCTAAGAAGAGTCATATGAAGTGTCTAATGGTATTTCTTGATGATATTGGAGTGGCGGAAGGATGTACAAGACAAATTCTTCTTTTGTTTCCGCCTATTATTTTCTATGACATTGAAAAGGATGTTAGACCGAGAATGTGGACGATCCTCAAGGTATTGGCTTATTTATTAATATCTGATCTTAATAGTTGTCCTTCCTTACATATCTCCAACTCGCACTCAAGTTTAACGACTCATGGTTATCACATAAATATGATAGCAATATGCTCTATTGATTTCTGTTAATATTACTAGTACGAGAGACAAAGGTCATTTAGATCTTTAACATCTCTCTCTCTCTTTTCTTTTGGTGTGTGTGGAAGTTCTGCACTGAAGCCTGTTGGTAAGGATGTACTTATAGATGACTTTGAACAATTTTCCCAGTTATTTTGGGCCTTGGAAAGGAGACAGTTTTCAGCCTTACTGATATAGCAAACATAATTTTTTATAACTCTGCTGAGGAGACCTGAATCATAGTTTTAGTGTTTAGTAGAAATGTTAGTGTAGGTTTGAAATAGTTTACATACTTTCTAAGTCAGAAATTAATTTATTTGTGAATAAGTTGGACAATCTAGGAGCATTCATTTGTAAGAAGGTGTGATTGTTGTTCATTTATTGCAAGGATGGTATGGAGGGCAAAGACTTTGGGCAGATGTTGCTGAAATATCCATGGATTCTTTCAAGGAACATTCTGCAAAACTACGAGAACATTCTGATTTTCTTTGATGATGAAAAGGTATTAATCCTGATTTCAGTATTTTGCACATGAGGCCAAGTTTCTCATTTGAGCAGTTAGTTTTTGCTATGAAATATGTCTGGTTGATTCTAGTGGGTATTCAGTGTAAAGTCATTGCAACTTTGTAGGAGTCCCTTGTTCCTCTGCATTTAATTGCCTTGACTTATGGTCTCTAATTCAGTGGTGTATCCACTGTACAGAAACAGTGGGTTTGGTTTCTGTATCACTATAGTTGTTGTTTTGCTATTATTTGTTTTGGGCAGGTGCCAAAAATTAGTGTATCTCAGGCAATCAAAAGCTGCCCGCTCCTTCTGGGGTTGTCAGTTAATAAGCTGAAATTGGTGGTGGAACAGTTGCGTAACTTCGGCATTAGAAACCAGAAGTTGGGTAAGGTGATTGCTACAAGTCCACAGCTACTACTACAGAAGCCTCAGGAATTCCATCAGGTGAGAGTCAAAATTGTCGTGTTTACTTATCAATTTACTAACATAAGTACAAATGTATGCAAGAATGTGCATTCGTTCTGAATGACATTGGAGCTTCAGTATGAAATTTTGGAATTATTTGATGATGGTAGTAGTACAAACTGCATCAGCATCTTCATTTTAGTAAATCTTTCACAATACTAGGTTTGTGAAGATGTTTCTTCCCCCTTTTAAAGAAAATTTCTTCACAAATCTTGTATTGAATAATAGATGAGAACACAATTCTTTGGTTCTAAAAGCTTCACATTCCTGATTGAAGGTCCATCATAAATGTGATGTGATCTTGGAAATGACTTCAAATCTGTTAGGTTCTGGAGTACTGTTAGTTAGCATTAGTTTAAACATGTGGACATGAGAAACTTTCCTATATATGGAAAAAGGCCACATCAATTTTCTCCTTTTTGTTATTTCTGAAGTGTCTCTAATTATATATAGATGATTCTAGGGTCTTTAGATTATAGGGGTATTGCTTGTCTTTAAGGTATCTGAACTTCATAACAATAACACATTTTATTGTTGATTGAAGGGTTCAAACATAGAAACTTTAGATTATAGGGGTATTGATTGTCTTGGGGTATCCCCACTTTATGTCAATTAAATATATTTCTTTTGAAACAAAAGCATTTCAATAAAACATTTTTACTTATAAGAAGAAGAAAAAGATATCATAATCTTTCCATGCTCGTAGAATAATCTGAAACTGAAAAGATCATGTGCAGCTTCACTACAGCAGTCCCATCACTATTTAAAAAATCTTTACCGACTCTCTGTCTTGGCTAATCTATTGCTTGTTCTAGCTTGATATTTCAGTAAGTGAGTATTTCAGATATATGCATTCTCTCCCTCTTCATCTTTATTTTGGCATGCTTTCATTTTTGCTTCATGGAGAGAGTTATTGAAATTGCTTCTTAATAATGCTATCAGAGTAAGATTTCATGATGATGTTTGAACATCTTCTTTGCTCATTGGGGAAGATGCTTTTTTTTTTTGGGTGAATGCGAGTGGTATAATTATTGCAGCACCTGTTATTTAAATTTCTGTTTTTCGTGGGAGTAATAGTTTATTATCTCCAGGTAGTGTGCTTCTTAAGGGATCTAGGTCTGGATGATGATATTATTGGTAGGATACTTGGTCGCTGTCCTGAAATTTTTGCATCGAGCATCAGGAGAACTCTTAAGAGAAAACTCAATTTCCTATTGGGTATTGGAGTTGCAAGAAGTCATCTTCCTAGGATTATCAGGAAATATCCTGAGTTTTTTGTATGTGACATCCACAAAGCTTTACGTCCAAGGTAAAACATCATATTCTCTGATATAAGCATAAGTTCAATTAAATTGCACTCAAGGATGTGACCTAGTGGTCAATGAAGTCGGAAGAGAACCTTGAGGTGTCAAGTTTAAATTCTAGCAGAGACACAGAACACTAGGTGATTTTTTCTTATCTGTCTAAGTCTTGGTGGACAGAAGTATCCCAGTCGCGCCCCGAACCTGGGCGTGAAGGGACCGACACTCTGTGCCTTAACTTGCCTAAGTGAACTAGCTTTGCATGACATTGAGTTGAAACATACATAGGGATATGAAATAGATTCATCATATAAAGCCTTAAAAGAGGTTTCATTCATAAAATACTTTCTGAAGATGCAAACATGTAATCACAAAAATCATGTCTGGAATTTGTCTCATGAACATAACTGAAGATCTAATCTGGTCTGCTTATGAAGTCTCTAACACATGTGAATAGCAATGTTTACCGGAACAGGGCCACGCATACCCATAACCTAAGCATACTAATATAAAAAGACTATGCCTCATGAATCAAGTGAGGCTCATCGATAAGATGATAATGCAAAATCCTAGTGAACAGCCATGTCATTCTGCGTATCTGAACCTGCATCGTGAAATGTAGAGCCCCCGACAAAAGAAACGTAAGTGCATGTGAATAGTACTCGTATGCAAAATGGCATGGAATGAAATATAAGAATACTATACGAACTGAAAGGAAACCAAAGGATATAAATAAGACTTGGAAAGAAATCAAAGGATCCAATCATTAGGTTGAACTCAACGTTTTCATCTTTAACTACAAATTAATTCATTATGGGAGTTTCTTAGTTTAACCAACATAACCACCATGTGATCACATGGAGTCTACTCTCAGCCCGAACGGTTAAACCATCTCATACCTTTGCGTGAGTGCCAACGACAATCGCCCAAAACTATGATACGTACAATCGCACAATATCCCATTGTGGATATGACATGGATCCAATGCTAGCTTATGATACGTACGTCTCATGCCTTGCCAAGAGCTCATAAATCACAATATGTAAAATCATAGTTCATCATCATGTGAATCATATCATAAAATCGTAAGGTTCATGCTCTTGTAAAAAATCATCATGTTCTTGCTTTTGAAGAAAAATCATAATTTTATCTTTTTTCGTATTTTCATGGTGAGAGCATTGAAATTCATGGGTTAGAAATATCATAAGGAGTTCATTGGTGTTTGTGGTGAATTTATATGAACGAAGCAAATCATTTTATTTATAACCCTAACTATCTTATGAAGAAGAATTCATGGTTTTTGAAGAAACGTGGCGTGGGGAGGGATAATGATGTTCTCACACGAAGAGATAGTCTTACATACCTTAACCGTTCCAAAATAATTGGAGAAAAACGTTAACTTTGAAGAAGAGCCCAGAAATCCGCTCTTGAACCTTGATGTGAGTTTTCTTGAAAACAGAGGCGAATCTAGAATTTTTAGAACACGGATGCACCAGTAAAAAAAATGTATCTAGTGGGAGTTGAACCCAAGTACTTAAGGTAAATAACTTAACCTTCAACGGATCAACCAAGTGCATCACTCAAAATTCTTGTATGAGTGTCAACATATAATATATCTAATTTTACGGAGAGACCACGGGTTCACGTGCCCCAAAAAATGCACATAAGTTCACCCTTGCTTGAAAACCCTAAGATTAAAGTGTAGAATAGCTGTTAGAATCCATAATCAGATGTTAGAATCACTTGGAATTACTTAGAATATGCTGACCTTGATGTGAGAGGAAGAGAAAAGAGAATACTCGTGCTAGGGCATTGAGAGGTGAAAAATGGAAGAAAATTCGAGATAAAACGTATTTATAGAAACTATGTTGGACGACTTACGGTGGTCTAGGGCACCATGTACGATCCATGAATTAGACATATGGTCTGTAGGTTGGCCATAAATCTTATCGGGCCCTTAACAGTAGCCTCGAAATCGGGCATGGTCAAATACGGTACAAGGTATGATTCATAGGTTGGTGTCACGGTCGTAAGTCGCGTCATACCTGGGCCTCCTCGAGTTTACAGTGCCTTACGTATGGTAATGGAGTGGCCGTAGATACCACATACGGTCTGTGGATCAACTCGCCTGGTTAGCTCCAGATTTTGAAGTCGACTTCACTGTTCCATGTATGGCATGAATCTTATTTACAAACCATAGATTTGGTCGTACATGGCCACCATCTTTAAACAGTAGCTCTACTCAAGCGGACTTCCAAGCACGATACCATGTGTAAAGAAATGGATGTTGGACCTAACACAACCCCAAAAGCTAGCTTATTAAGGAAGGATTATCAAGTTCATATAAAGAGATCACCCATCTCATTAACCATTGATGTGGGACTTTACTTTTTCATTTTTTAACACCCCACCTCACGCCCAGATCCATTTCTTTACATGATATCAGAGCAGGACTCATCTCACTAGATGTTGGACCCCTAAATTTGAAATTTCCCATGCACCAAATGTCCAGTCCTAGGTGTGAGTTGGGGTGTTAAAAAATGAAAAAGTCCCACATTGGTGGTTAATGAGATGAGTGGTCTTTTTGTATGAACTTGGTAATCCTCCCCTCATAAGTTAGCTTTTGGGGTTGAGTTAGACCCAAAATCCATTTTTTTCCACCATGTATGGCCTGTATGTCCATTTTACGACAATACATGCTTCCCACACAGAATCACTGAAGTTTCATATCTTAGTCCCTCTGTAGATACCTGTACGGACCGTAAGTCAATTGTACAGTCTGTCAGTTGATTCATTGTGGCCATAAATCAATTGTTGTCATCGTAGATAAGATGTACGACTCGTACTTGGCCCAAAACTCGGTTCTTTCAACCGCTTATCAATTCCATACTTGAGCATCAACATACCACATCAAAATTTGGTCTTAACTCATCAATGTGATTGTATTCTCATGGTTTGGGTTAGGTTGTTCATGTTCCATGGGGCAAATCTTAGCCTGAAGGTACAAGATGTCACAATTTGGTACTTGCGCTGGTGGGAGGTAGTAGGTACCCGATAGAATAGTCAAAGTTTGAACAAGCTGGCACAGACACCATCGTCATAAAGAAAATGAAGTTTTTCAAGATGGAGGTATTTGTGAAAACATCTATCTGAAAATAGCTGATCTCTGTCATTTGCCAAGAGTTAAAAATGTGATCTTTGAGAACTGTTTTATCCTCCATATGAATACTTAAAAGGCAAGTTGTAGTAACTTTTGTAGTTTATGAATACTTAATTTTATTCCATAGCTCATATCGCTGATCCTGAATAGTTTGGGAATTGAGATGTAGCTTGATTGATTGATCCATATGAATGTTTAAATTCATTTTACAAAGAGAACTTATTCCAAGTCCAATTTAAAATCCAGAAATGGGTCAAGTGTACCCTAGCAGAATAGTACTATCAATTTGGGACGAATTAAATAGATAAACAACATTTCATGATGCTGCAATTTCAATATAGTCTTACATTTTGCTGTCCCGATAAAAGAAGACATACAATTATTAGATGACATGCAGAATATATGTTTTTACTGCTTTGCCTGGTTTGCTTACCACAGTAATAAATTCCTGGTGCAAGTATGGTTCCTTGTCTTGTGGCGATGCTATTCTAATTTTCATTTTGAGCAGAACGACGTACTTGATGCATGTTGGGCTTTCGAAGAGGGAAGTAGCACTAATGATTTGCAGGTTCTCACCATTGCTTGGCTACAGCATAGACGAAGTTCTCAAGCCTAAGGTAGAATTTCTGATGAACTCAATGGGAAAACCAATAAGTGATTTAGTTGATTACCCAAGATATTTCAGCTACTCTTTAGAGAAGAAGATAAAACCTAGATTTTGGATGCTCAAGAGTAGAAACGTGGAATGCAGCTTGAAAAGTATGTTGGGTAAAAATGATGAAGCATTTTCTGCGGAGTTTGGAGAGGGGAAGATGCTTGTCCCCCCGCTTTAATTCTGGTACTTTTCTCGCCAGTGTTGTTTTAAGATTTAAGTACAGGGTACTCGGTTATTTTTCTCGTGAATAATATCAGATCACATCATTTCTGGAGTTTCAATCTCACTAGGTCTGTAGCCGTGACTTTAATCTCCCTTTTCGGAATTTTCTTTACAAAACAATTTTCACAAACGCGTTCATTGATAGTGAATCTTACATGAGAAGTAACAAAAATGACTAATCAAAGTATTCCAATCAAAATGGTTAAGATATTGTTTCAACCTTCAATTAGACAAGGGTGAAAAAAACACCACCCAATGAAGAGTGAGGCCAGGAGATTAGTCTTTCTGTCTTACGTGCACACCGAAAAAGAACTTTTGGATACTTTTGGCCAAACAGGCTCTACAAGGGTACTAATATTTTAAGTTTTTGCGCAGGTTGCTCTTAAAAGTGAGTACTCTTTAAATTTTGCCTTTCATATATATGTTTTTAAAATTTTGCTAGTAGAGTGCATTTAATGATATTTTATGGACGAAAATATTCTTATTTTCCAGAGACCTATATTTCTTGTGTTCCACGTTGCCTTCTCTGTTTTTTCCGATCTCTTTCTTTCTCTCTCTGCTCTGTATTTTGGATTTCGTTATCAATCAATTGTAGTTTGTTTTTCCTTATTCTTTTGGATATGTTTATTATATAATTTAGGTATTTTTTTTTGCCTGTTTTACATTTTTTTTTTATCAGTTTGTCTTTTAGATAATTTGTGCACTTTAGGCATAAGATGTGGAATGTTTTTATAGTTTTAAAATTATTTGTATAAGGTTCATATTCAATTTTTGGACGTTCAGGCATAAGTAGTGTAAACTTTTTCTAGTCAAATTTGTGCAATATGTGAATTTTTTGAAATTGTGCCTATAGTTAAATCTTAGTCCTTCAGGCATACATTCGCGTAAGTTTTAGATTTTTCGAATTTGTTCCTGTAGTCAAATGTTGGCTTTCAAATTATTGAGTTGCAACACATATTTTCTATTTTTGAAATTATGCCTTTATAATCAATTTGTGCCTCTCCAGGCGGAAGTGTGCAACCTTTAATAATATTGATATTTTGTCTTATATTCAACTTTTGCCGGTTCAGGCATAAGTTGGGTAATGTTTTAATAATTTTCAGATTGTGTCTTATAGCTAATTCGTGCTCCTTCCGGGTGTATATTCAAATTTTATCTGTTTAGGCATAAATTGGATAAACATTTTATTATTTTAAAATTGTGCCCTGTAGTCAATTCCTGCAATTTTTTTTAGGCATAAGNCAATTCCTGCAATTTTTTTTAGGCATAAGTGTGCAACTTTTAATAATATTGATACTTTGCCTTATATTCAGCTTTGCCAGTTAAGGCATAAGTTGGGTAAATGTTTTAATAATTTTAAAATTGTGCCAATAGCAAATTCGTGTCCTTTTAGGTGTATATTCAAATTTTGCTGGTTCAGACATAAAGTGGATAAACATTTTATTATTTTGAAATTGTGACTTATAGTCAATTCCTTCATTTTTGGATGTAAGTGTTTGATATGTAGAATTGCCAAACTATGTCATATAGTCAGATTACGCTGATCCAGGCATAATATGAATAAAAATTTTTTGAATTTTTGTGATTTTTTAGTACATTGATCATTAAATGTTACGTTTCTTGGCATAATATCTTTTCCTATGGGCATTTGTGTAGCACTTGCATAGATTTTTTTTTTTGATTTTTTTTTATTTATGTATGATGCTGATGGTTTTTAATTGGCTCATATTTTTCATTTTATGATGCAAGTTATTTGATCTCTCAATTCTACTTTGTCTAACTATTTTTCTATCATGGTAAATGTTTATCATTTTCTTAGTACTTTTTTATTTGAATATTTTCTTGTATAATTTCTTGATTTTTTATAAATAGGAGGAAGATTGTTTATTCAAGTTTGAAATTTTTTTTAACGCTTCAGAGATATCTAGGCTGGAAAAAAAAGTGTTCTTGAATCTTTTATGGAGTTGGATGAAGTTATTGTTTTCAATAATATTTTTAACATTGTTTAATTTATCTTAAATCGTGTCTAATAACTTTAGTTTGATAAAGTTCAATGTATTTGATTGTGAAGTTATTTTTGATCGGGAGTGTTTTTATCTAATATCGGTTTGAATATTTTTTGTGGTGATTTTAGAGATGTATCTACTCGGCCTAATAGACTGCTGAACAAATACTTCTCAAATGAGGAACAAATTAAGTTGGTTGACCTTAGGAAGTGTTTTGAGTTTTTGCCAATTAATCATGCTGTTGGATTTTGTAAAGACTCACTGATCCTATTAAACTTGCTGACTATATATAGTTGAGAGGGTCTTTTTGGGTCGTGATGAGTGTTGTTTTGTCAACGAACGTATAATGAAAATAATTGAAGATGATGTTCTTCGGCTATCTTTTTATGGGGTTACGCTTAGTTTGATTGGTTGGCAAGGTCATTATGAGGTTGTTTACGGAGTTTAGAAATAATATCTGATGGTAGCCATTCTGATTATACACTATTCGATTTTTCTTATGCTTTCAATGTTTGGACATTGAAAGTTTTTCCTGTTTTTCGTGGTATCCACATCATATGGCTCGGAAGCTTTCGTGTATATTGTCTTGGGCCCCTGTGAAGCAAACTCCTTATGGAATTATCATTGATAATTTCTTCTATGTTGAATATGTATATTTGTTTTTCTCTTTTTTTTTCCTTCTTGTTTTTTATATTTTTTGTGTATTTTTCCCTTTTTGACAGAGATTCAAGAGTTTTCAAGTGAGTGTTTTTGTTGCTAAGGACAAAGAGATGCAATATTTTTCAATTCCACTTCAATTTGCTTCTGATTTAGAATGTTCTCCTTCTCGTTTTGATCTTTTATTCTCACGTGGCTTGTTTGATCACCTAGTTGATGTATATTTTTCTATTTTTTTATTTCGTGAACATCTTGAAATTAGGAAAGGTGTTTTTTTCTTTGTTTGGCTGCTTTTTATTATTTATTTTTGTAACTTTTTAATTATAAATGGTGTTGTCTCTAGCTTTAGAAAGAAAATGATCAAACAACAGTTTACTATTATCATTCAAATCACGGCTAGATGTTCTTTGCTGCCCACGATAATAGAGTGGAGTGTCATGTTGTTGAATTGCACAGTAGATTCGATGATGTTGTTAATCTCATTGAGAGTTAACTTCAAACATATGAAGGAAGCAAGTTAGGCGCTCCAAAAAGAAACGTTCAAGATAAATCAACTTTCACCCCAAACGTTGATATTTGTTGTATTCCTACTGAGTTTTAGATTATTTGTCTAGAAAAACTGAAACACTTTTCCAAGTGAACTTGAACTTGTATGGAAGCGGCAGTAGCGCGTGTAGAACGCCATGCATCAGTTGCTGTTGAACTAAATTATGAAGTGAAATGTGGACATATTTATTTGACCACACCTAGTTCTCGTGGTGATAAAATAGTATGTACATTTGCCTGACTTAACCTTTTTTTGTAGGGAGGGGGTGGAGGGGGGTTCTTAGGCACGAGCATAGATCCCGGACCGCAACACGGGACCTAGAACCACGAATGGCTCCAAGCTAACCCATGACACATACAAAACATATTCTTGAGCATAAACCAGGCGGAAAGGAATACTAAACATAACATATATAAACGGAAGACTGAATATCGTAAAGCATGAACATAAACAACAAGTCAACATGCTAAACTATCTATACGTAACTTTTTGAAAAGCCTCTACTCATACAATGAGCTGATGAGATAACATCCCAACTAGCTCGCTAAGTTTGAAATTGAAAGACATAATTGCAACATAGACAGAATTGATGTCCTCAAATGATGAAGACTCACCAAGGCTGAAACTGGACTGAATCAATGTGGAGCGATGCTAATGTTGGGGTTGAGTCTGATCATCCGAATCTATATCATGAGACGATATAGCATAGAAATATGCAGTCAGTACTTTGAATATACTAAGTATGTAAGGTAAGTAAAACATGCTAGTAAAATGATAATCTAAAATCACGAGTATAAAATAAGCTTCGATAGGAGAGTGAGGACAACATGCTAAAATCATGATAATGAGATAGTTATCAACGTGAGTTATTCATCATAAATTGAAGCATAAGAACCCAAGGTTTTTGAAAGTAAAGTCATACAGTTTAACATGTTTGAAAACGTAAATAAAAGTTCTTAATTTGATCAATGGGTCAATTATGTCATAAAACATGATATTATAAATTTTAAACATGAATAACTTAAAACATGAGGAATAGTGGGAGGTTTCATCATAACCAACACCATCATGAATGAGCACATGATGTCCCAACTATCTCGCTCAAGTGGGAAGAGTCGCCTAAACCTTGCCAGGGCAAAGAATGATAAAGGGTGATATCACTTGTAACCATGAGCCTAGTAGCGTAAAGGAGACACTCTCAACTAGCAAGGACTCCTTAGGCTAGGGGCAAGGGAGACACTATCAACTAACGAGGACTCCTTAGGCTAAGGGCAAGGGAAATACTCTCAACTAGTGAGGACTCCTTATTCTATGGTGGCACGTAGTTCTGAGACAAGGGTGCGCTGAACCCTGGCCTACTCGATGCTAGATACTACTCTCAAAACATGCATATTGTTCGTAGACATAATCATGAAAGATACTTGGTTTAAATGGCTAGCTAGAAAACATGAGAATCATAATCATACTTGTCATGTGAATTAGCCATGAAAACAATGTCGTTGAGTTGACCATCTTACATAAGCTTGAGATTCATGAAATTCATGCATACTTGAATAGATAGCCATATCTTGAAATCAATCATAGATTCATGAAATTTATGCATACTTGAATAAAACGTCATAACTTGAAATCATAAGTTCGTAAGCTTGAAATTCATGAGATCATACATAATTGAGTAAATTCAACATAAACTTAAAACATAGATTCATGAGAAATTCTTGTATAAAACATGTAGCATAATCATAAAATATGGCTTGAATCATAAGGAACTTAATATCATAAGAGAATCATAGAGTTTCATTCAATTGGATTTAGCCCTAGAAATTGCCAATTTGAAGCTTAAAGAGTAGAGATCATGAAATTGAACTTGAAAGGGTATGAGGGTGAAAGAATTCCCCCATTTATAATTAATTCCTTAACTTGTCTTGAAGACCCAGGAGAAATTTGGAAGATGGAGATGATGAACCCTATCTTGACTTGAGAGGGAAAATCCAATCTATGGTGATATGAAGAGAGTAAGGTTTTAGGCTAAGTTAAATCCCTTAATCTGACCTTAAGGAAGTCTAAAACGATGTCACTTAGGAGTTAAAAACATAAGAGTTTACCAAAATACCCCCGAACTGCCAAAATAAAATCGAAACCTGGCAAAACCAATGACCAATAGGACAGATCGTTGGTCCATTAGACGACCCGTTGGTCCTTGTCGTGGGATATCACTCTGCTCCGAATCCTTCTCTGAACCTGCTCCAACGATTAGAAACAATGACCGATACAATCAAACAATGGGTCATACAATTCATTCATCGATTCTAGTGACTTTTGACATTTCTCTAAAGCCTAATACAACGGCCAAATCAACAAATCATTGGTCTTTGGTACGACTTGTCCTGTGGGTCATTGAATGGCCTGGTGTCATTTTTCTTGCTGGTTTCGGTTGCAAGTCTCGGATCTGATCTTAGGGACTTTCCGGGATATTACAATCTTGTCTTTTTTGTAGGAAGTTGATGGTCATCATTTGAAATCTGAACGTTGCCAGGCATGACTTTAGTTTGAGTTATGCCTCAAGTCATAAGAATTCATACCTTTTATAGTACAGTATATTCATGTTATGCTTCTCAGCAAAATTTTGAAGAAATTACGCCTTAAGACATGATTTTATGCCGCCCATCATGAGTTCAAGTGTACAAGCTATGTCTTAAGTCATTAATTCGAATTGCACAAGTTACGCCTCAATGGCATGAATTTATACTAATAGTTACTAGCTCAAATTCCACAAGTTATGCCTTACTGTATGAGCTATACCTTAAGGTACAAATTATGCCCTACTGGAACAATAATCAATGCAGAAGCTACACTTGAACGCATAAGTTTAGTGAAATAAAATTATGCCTATTCTAAAAATAGGTATGACAAGTAATGTCCAAATTATAAATTAAATGACTAAAATTATGTCATAAGACACAAGATCTATTGTTAACGGCATAATTTTTGTGTGTAAACGACCAAAATTAAAGAGCAGTGATTTTTCTGAGGCATAAGTTCTGTGCATATGTTTAAATAGAATTTTTTTAAAAAAAAAAAATCATGCCTTAAGCCATGATTTTCTTAGCCGCCCATCATAAGTTTAATTGTAAGTTACGCCTGAAGTCATTCATTCAAACGGCATAAGTTACACCTCAACGATACAAATTTATGATGGTAGTCACTAGCTCAAGTTGCACGCAGTTATGCCTTACTGCAAAAACTATGCCTTAAGACATAAATTATTCTCCTGCTGGAGCATAATCAAAGAATAAGTTATACCTAAAGTATAAGTTTAGCGAAACAACATTATGCCTATATTCTAGAAAACAAGTATAACAAGTTATGCTCGAATTATAAATTAAATGGCCAAAACTATGTCATATGGCATAAGATCAGTTGAAAATGACACAATTTTTTTTGTCTAAACGGCACAAGAGTAGTGATTTTTATGGAGCATAAGTTTTGTGCAGGTACTTAAGTTCTGTTCACGTGCTTAAGTTTTGTGTACATGTAGGTATGCCTATTGTCAGATTTTGCCAGTTGAGGCTTAAATTCAATTTCAGAAGTCATGCCTTAAGTTATGAAATTATCCCGCTAATCTATGAGTTCCAATTTCACAATTTATGCCTTATGAATGCCTTAAAGACACAAATTGACGAATTTATGCTACCATTCACGAGTTTAATTGTGTATAATAAAGATTCACTTTGTAGAGATTATGCCGCAACCCGCAAATTATACTTCAAGGCATAGATTCAGTAAAAAGAAGGTACAATCCAATTAATGTATAAATAAAGTTATGCCTCAATTCTTTTAGAGTACAAAATAAAACATTTTAAAAAATAAAAATAAAAATAAAAAAGACGCACAAGTTATGTAGTAAGTGACAAGTTATATCTCAAGGTATAGGTTCAGTGAAATTACTTATTCTCCAATAAAGGTGTGCTGGTTGACATAATATAGTTGTTTCTTTTTACTTTATCTATTATTATACTTTTAGTTTTATTATTATTATAGATTTTGTCGTATAGTTTCATCACTTTCTCTCTCTATTAGATACAAGGTGCAAACAGTGTTGCGTTTTATTTCATTAAATTTGACAATTCAAGAAAACCTTTTGAGAAGATCTTAATATGTGTTTGCTTTGGAAGACGATATTCCAAATTCTATTAAACTATGAGTTCCTCTGTAAGTTTTATGATTTTTATTCAAAATTTATTTCTCGTCTCTCTATAGTTGATATTCCCAACACATTCTCAACTCCATCAATCTCGTTTATTTTTTTATTTTTTATTTTTTTGGTGTATATCCTTTAAGTAAAGTGAGCTGGACAAGGTAGAGTTTTGATTTCGGCATTTTGTCTGTTGGTTGGTGCAGTTTTTAAATACATAATTTGTTTTATTGATTTTTTTTATTTGTTGATGTTGGGATTTTCGCAGTGACACAATCCAGGTCTATATTATAAAAGTGACACGTTATTTAGAACCACAAGTGGTCCCAAGCTAACCCATGATGCTATCATGACACTAATCATATATGAAATAACTGAGCGGAAGCTAAATTGATATAGAAACACTTAACTGAGTGAATCTGAAAATAAAAGAAAATATTTAATTCGAAAATAATGTAAAAGCCGACCAAGTTGAAATATCTATGTTTGAAAAACCTTTAAGAACTGACAAACTGAAGGGACAGGTCCCAACTAATTCAAAATACTAAAACTAAAGTGAAAAGATGTAACTAAACTCTCGTCCTCGGATGATGAGGACTCACCAATAATATGCGGTCAGTACTTTGAATGTACTGAGTATGTGAGATATATAAAACATGAATGAAATAGGGAATCATATTGAAACTTGAAATCATGTTGAGGAAGTAAAATATCCTGAATAGGCATAAACTAATATACAATGACCCAAGAGTAACTTATGCATATAGAGCTGAACAAATATGTAAGTCATGGAGTAAATTTATTTAACTGAAAACATAGGTCATGTACAATTACTACTGAAAATATATCTATGGGAGGTTTTCGTAACCGACATACACCATGTGAGCAACATGGAGTCCAACTTGTATCCCTAGTTGAAAGGGTGTTCTATACCTTGCCAAGGGTAAGGATCATGACTGGTGTGAATTCACTCATGAGATCATTTGAGCGAAGGAAGACACTCTCAATTAGCGAAGACCCCTTATCCTACGGTGGCACGTAGTTTGGGACTTGGGTTATCTGAACTCGCGTCTTCTTGGTGCTAATTACTACTCCCAAAACTGTATACATGTACTTACAATCATAGCTGAGGTCTAAAAAATTCACATGGTCTAGTTAAGATCATATTGTTTACTGGATATCTGAAATACTGAGCTAGCCATGCAAGCTATAACTGATTCTGAAGTCATAAGATCATAATATAATGAATTATTCTTAAAATATGCTCGATTTGAGTAAATCATGTTAAGTTCTTAGTACAGAGATCAACGAAGATTTTAAATATAACCTACATAACAATAAAATTCATGAAAAATTATGAGGGAAACATAATATACGAAAATTCACAGTTTTTGCATAAAGAGATTTTAGCCATAAAATCATGAGTTTACATAATTGTACTAGGAAACATAAATTTAGACTTGAGTTTTGGGCATAAGGGTAAAAGGAACCCCTTACTGATAATCCCATATACATGGACTGACGTATTTTTTCTAATTACTTGAGAATCCAGAAGTTTGTAGAAGAAGAACCCTAGCTTTTTTCTGAGATGCTAGGAGCGTAATGGTTCTCTGAGTTTTTTTGGTGTTATGCGAGAGAGTGGGATGTTATTCGACTAGGGACCCCTTAACTTCCCTCTAATAAGACCTAAAATGACATAATATAGGATTAAAACGTAGAAAATTATGAAAAATACCCTTGGAGAAACCGTTCAAAAATTCTGGATTTTTAGTCCCCCGGATCGTACCACAAGTCGTCCTTCTGATGAGGGTTGTGCTTTGGATCGTCAAAGCTTGGAGGGAAAACTGTGAGGTTTTTGACAGTCAGGTGGATGGCTCATATTTAAATCGATGGACCATTAATTGATCCATCCTTTTCTATGAAGGAAGCCTAGCAACCTTCGATGGTCAAGTCGAGGGGCTGTCTTTCTGGACGACGGATCGTCGACTGGTCCTTTTTTGGAGTTTTTTTTTATGGTTGATGGGATGGACCTTCAATTGAGACGACGGTCTGTGGATTCGTCCTTGAAATTCTCTAGGGAAAAGGGAAAACTCTCTGAATAAATTCCACGGCTGGCAATATGGGTGGTCAACTAGACGACGGTCCGTCAACTGAGCCATGGAAAACTCTTAGCAGATTATCCCTCTCTGATCAATTTCCATGGTTTGATAGGACAAGCCGTCCTTCTAATAATAGTCCATCAACTGTCCTGTGAAAACCCATTACATGCTCGAACCTTATCCAAAGGTGGTCAATTAGCCCGTTTTGAATCTGAGGTGTTACATACAATATTATAATTAATGGACACTCTTGGTTATTGTATTTCTCCCGGTGATTGTTCTTCATGTAATGATTGTTGAATAGGGTATGAGAAGTTTTAACAGTTCATGCTCAAATTTTTAACTTTTGTTAGTTGAATATATTGATGGAATGTCCTATTGGGAATTTTATATTAGTGAATATTTTCAAAAGGCTTGGTAATTTGTTGCTGCATTGTACGTTGTTGTCTGAATTTAAGAATAATTGCATTAATACAATGTCTTTTAGTTTGCAAGAAGATATTGTGACATTCCACGCGAAGTGTATAAGACAGTAACTGGTTTGCAGATTACTCCTCCTCTTTCATCGTTTTATGAAAATGTCAAGATGAAGGATGGTAGTTATATTTTGAAAAAGTATTTCAATGAACAGACTGGTAAAAGTAGTTTATCTATGAGAAAATTAAGTGTTTTCATAAATAGTATCATTTTGCAAAAGGATAAAATTAAATCAGATATTGATTCTATTATGCTAGCTGAAGTATATATTTCTGGTCGTGTTATATTTGATAGTAGGGATGAAAAAACATTGAACTGAAAATAGCTAAGTTATATAGAGGACATTGAGTTGTTCCAGTAGTATAACTGAGGAGATGAGTATTTCAATGAGCTTTTGGGATTTCTCAAAAAATGTTTTCAGGAATGGGTCTATGAAACGCTTAAATCAGTATGGTACTGTTGGTTTTAGTTTTGCATTTTCATTTTGGATCATTTATATGTTCAAGGACTACCAATTGAAAAATGTATGTTGATAACATTCAAAAACACTTCTCCGATTAAGGAGGTGGCTACGGTCATTGACAAAAAAAAAAATTTCCAACGAGTGTCAGGGTCAAATATCACGAAGATTGACGATTGGATTCACCAAGTATCGTAAATTAATTCACAAGAGTCATGCATCAAGTATGAACATAAGATAAATGTTTGAGAAAAAGGTGTAACAAGTAACAATTCAAAATGTAAAATCATTTCCCTCAATAGGAGAGAGCATTTGATGAGGTTTCAACTTGGTAGGTATTGTCTAAGAGCTTTAGATTTAATTAGTGCATGGATAGCCTTGGCCTTGAACTACATTCTAAGTTTCTCAACCAATAAATTGTGTTTACCTTGGGTTTTCTCAAACTTCAAAGTCAAATCACAAATCAACCAAATAATGCTTGAGAAAGGGTGTAGACTATCTCTAACCCTTTAAAATTTAACTTGGGTATGGACTATCTCTAGCTTCCGCCCATAAATTAAACTCCAATTCCTCACTATTGAAGTCTTACCAACTTCAATTTCCTTTCTCAAGTAAAATTGAAGTTAGAAAGCTCAATCAATATTTGCAACCATCAATTATTAAATTAAAACTTGAAGAATTCAATATATCCATGCTTTCTACTTAAATCTAAGATCAATTAGTCAATACCCACTTTGGTCTGCACACCCATCATCTACACACACCCCTAGAAGAGAATTTAGCTACTCTTGATTGAGGAAAGAGAAATTATACCAAGGGAAAATTCATAAATTTCATTCATCATCAACAAATAAAATTCAATTCTCAGCTCAAGGTCTGCAATAATGGAGTTGTTCTCCTAATGAAAGTGAAGAAGAAAGTAGAATGTACTATGTCTATCACTTTCTACAATTTCCTCTCTAGTGTGATTTCATCCTCTGTAAAATTGGGGTAAAATCAAAATATATTTTATGCACAGCTATCGAAAAATGCCCTTGAAAGCTTCTCGGGTACACTTGTGCCTTTTTTGGACGATTTTAACCTTTAGCAGTGACATGGGTCACTCGCGTGGCACCTATTTCTCGCGGGTTCCATTGTGCGTCTCACAGATCTTCTTTTCAGGCTTAAGAAACATCCTTTTCATGTCAACTGTGGTGACATATGCGGTCTGCAGATGCCAGTTTGTGGCTCGCGGGTCTAATGTAGCCAATCTCCAGATTCTTTTGCCTGGCACCTGCGTTTTATAGGTGCCATTGTACGGCACGCATGTCCTCTTCTTCTTTCAGCAAATTACTTTCAGTTCAATGCCTTCATTTTCTTGGTTCTAATCAAATTCCTGCACAAAAGAAGAGAAAAGACATAAAACCTTTTTAAATTATGTGAAAACAAGACAATAGCTCATGCTTAAAAGCCAAATGAGTTGGTAAATTATAAACTCATCATACATATTGTTGGAGAACTTGAGGAACCTATAATGCTAGATTTTTAAAATTGTGGAACTCCACAATACAAGATATTGAAGAAAATGATCATCTCTGAATAGTAGATGCAAAATGTATGAGAGCCATCATTATAGATTTTTGAAGGTGTTGCTGATAATCCAATTCTGCTCTTAAATTTAGTGAAAGAGATCACGACAATGACCATGAATGTGATACTGACATTTTTTTAGAGAAACATGTTAAGATATACATTCTAGCCAAACAAAAACACTGGTGGAGTAAATAATGTGATCTACACTTTGCTAATGTTGTTTTCTCTTCAGTTGCGGAAGATATTATGTGGAAGAAGAGAAAACATCCAGTTGGTGGGAAATGAAGAAGTGAAAAGCAAGTTGTTCAAGAGACAACTGAAAAAGAGCACCCATTTGAGCAAACAATTTTCTTCGTTCTTTGTAACAATGTTGATCATGTTGTCACTCTACACGAAAATAATTTTGAATATGGCCACTTTGACCTGCTTTTTTCTAGTGAAGATCTATTTGATGTGATAGGAATGGGTGATGTTATTGAGATTTTGTAGGTAGGAGTGAATTTGAAGAAAAAGTTAAATTTTGAAATCTACCAAGTGTTTCTCAAGGGAATAAAGGTTTATCATTTATTCTGGCCGCTGTTGATTTGTCTAGTGAAGTTGTGACTTAAAGCAACTTTGAAAACATCCCTAGTGTTGATCATACAATTTCAACTTCTGTTGAACAGGCAGGAAAGCATACTGAATGCCAATTGGGGTTAAATTCTGTTCAATAAAGAAGCATGCTAGATTTATTTTGAACAAGCAACTGAGGAAAAAAGTATTGCCTGTTGTGTGAAATATCCAAACAAATATTATGCACGTGGAAATATTGAGATTGGAGTGGTTCTAGATGAATCAGTTAAAAGTGGTGTTACATTGGATGCGGATATAGAGGTTGTTGAAGATGTACAGGTTATCTCTTGTGCTTCTGGGAAGCAAGATGCACCTACTCAGATGCATGTTGTCTCTAGTGTTGAAATTTTTTACTCCGAGTTAATATGAGAGGGCCTCTATGATTTCTGTTGATTTAGTTGAAGGCAACAAAAGGAATGATCCAAACCCCACTATTGCTTTGAAATCAAAACAGAAGCGGAACGCATCTGGGACTAATATTGGGTCAGAGATACTAATCTCTACATTAAAAATTAAGGAAGCAGAGGAAGAAGAAGCAGTCGGCGGTTGAAAATACAACACACATACTCTTGTTGAAAAAAAAAGGCTGAAACTGCAGCAGACGTTATTGTTGAAAAAGCAGTTGACAATAAAGCAGATCAATATGTAGAATATGCCTCTTCACCTAGATGGATGCGATGTTCTCCCTACAATGGCTTTCCTCAAGGTCATCGGAGAAACAAATGATTGGAAAGAGAACTACAAAAAAATATGTCTTTTTCATTTTTCATCAGAAGAAAGAGCTGTCATATTTTGGAATAAACTCATCAATGCTAAAAAAAAAACTCTCACCTCACCTATTTAATTCTATTGGGTATATTTTTTTAATGTTCACTATCTTTTTATGAACATATAATCTTTTATATATTATTTTGGCCTTATAGTAAATTTGTTTTCAGATGAATGGCATATTTTTATGCTAAAAGTTATTTTATGTTCTTTCTTCTATTCAAGAATGAAGACAATTTCTACAAGTCTAAAAAATTAAACAAGATTTATTGGAGCTTTAAATTTTCCGATTTTATAATCGTAGATAGGTTATTTTTTTTGCAGATTCAAACTCCGACATATATGTTTCGCGCTAGTGTTCGTTACTTCAAGCTTTTTTTGATTCTTTGTTTCTTTTTTTCGTCCTTCATTTTTGTTCTTTTTTATCTGATTGGTTTTCTATTTTTTTTTAATTTTTTATTACAACATATTGATGTGATGTTGTAATATTTGAAAAAGAGGATGTTGCATCATCCTCCAAGTGATGGAGCTACTAGATATGCAACAACCATAAACCTATTTTATCAATTGTTCAAATTTATAATGTGTCACGCCCCATATTGGGAGGCATGAATGGCACCTAGTGCCACACTGGGATCTGACTGACCTGGCTGGGCTTATGCACGTCTGGTGCATGCCTGCAACTCAATTTAAAAGAACAACGAGCTATATCTCGGCTGTAAACACAGCCTCCGGCCGACAAGGTCGTATAGCCATCTGTAACATAAAACAGCTAGCCAACAACAGACAACAAAAGGGAATCCTATGCGGGACGGCAAGACCGCCATGTTGTCTAGTTATAACTGAAATGAAATCAGGCAACTAAACTGCGCTATAGCCGACAAGGCCGCTAACTAACAGCTAAACAAGGCCCTGCACGGCCATCACATGAAATAAAACATATATAGGCCCCACACGGCCAACAACAAAACGAACAACTGAAAATCTGTAGCCTGCAAGCCTCTAGGAGTGGATTAATGATCGAGACAAGGCCCCGACCTACCCATAAATTGTACAATTAAAAGAGCAAACCTTCTAACTAGTAGCTCCGGAGAAAGGGAGTTGACTATACTGCTAGCTCTGGCTAGAAGTTAAGAAGGTCCTGATCCGCGTCTATCCGCACTTGCAGGCAAGTAATGCAGCACCCAAGGATGGGCATCAGTACAATATGTGCCGAGTATGTATGGCAATAAATGAAAATGACTGAATATAACTGGAATGAAACTGAAAGCAACTGAATAGAAGGGATAGAGATACAACCTGTTGTCTAATTTATCAATAAGTAGCACAAACAAAAACCTTACCTGGCCCCCATAAGCTTGGAAGTTACAACTAGCACAGAATAACCCGCTCGAGGCCCCCATAAGCCCTAGCGAGTACACTTCAATCTATATATCCCTAACAAGGTCAAAGTGAGTCAAATGGTAACTATAGCCGACCTACCGGTCCCTTGGGTCTGCAACTGAACCCACTCGACTCCTGATTTGTAGCTGTGTCTGACTGTGGTAGACTCCTGATAACTGCACCTTGGGCACCAGGCTCGACGAGGGTGTGATCCGACACGGCATAAAGATAATAGTCCAGCCATTGAATGGACTGCAATATGGCCCTTGAGTCTCTGCATCGTCCCTTGGGACGACATATCGCTGCTTGGAGCAACGTCATATAGACCTTGGCGGGTGATGACACAGCTAGTAACCCTGGGGTTGGTCACAGAAGGCTATATAGGGTCGGGTCAATCCCAAACTAAACATATATTACTAATCCAACTAACAATAGCATCTAGTCACAATAAACACACTTCTGACTTTCTTACGAGAGCTCAAGCTGTATTACAATACTATAGGAAGTAACTTGCCGAAGAAATTCGCCTTAACATACCTCGATTAACGATTCTCGATTAACTAACGAGTTTCAACTTGTATCCGCGGATCTTTTCAATTGAAACCTTTTTACTGAGGGAATGAGACTAATTTTAATACTAAGTTCGGCAAAATGATAGCTTTCGATATTAATAGTGACTATAATTCAACTTTGCAAAATGCGGCAGAAAACCTATAATTTCCCGAGAGTTCAAAAGGGAAAAATGCTTACCTAATGCATATGGTCGTTTAGAAATCAATTTGGGGCGATTCTGACAACTTCTACTCGAACGACTAATTTGGGGCAATCCTGACAACTTCTACTTGGCGGAGTTCCGATTCGCTGGGCATATTTCGAGAAACTAACTCCGTAGGAATGTTCCCTGCAAGCTTAGAACTCGATACCTGAAGTTAATTCGCGTTTGGATCGCGTTTAGTAGCGTAATCGAAGGAAATTTATGTGAAAGTTGCGTGCTATACTCTCTATGGCCGTGATATAACTTGAGGAAATGATTTAATGAAAGAGGGAGGGGTTTATATACAACTAATGGTGACGATAGGGGGGCGCCTCGTGCCGCCCAAAGCTCCAAGAAGGTCCCCGCGTCGCACCCCTCCGTGCTCCAGGGAATCCCCTACGTCACGCTCCTTCGTGCGCCCCTGTGTCTAGCGCGTCGCGCTGGCCAATGCATTGCCGGCTGACACATCACGCTGGCCCCTCATGGCCTGGCTTCATCAGACCCTGCTTTCGAGGCTTTTCCACATGCGTCAAGCTTTTCTTACTCATCACCGATCCATGTGTACGCCTACTAACGATTGAAATTTTTACGGGGTGTAACATCCTCCCCCTTTTAGGAACATTCGTCCTCGGATGTCATCCTCAAGCCTAAAGGAATTAACTTCCTTAACCAACTATCCAAAAACTTGAAACGCAGAAAATTCCAATATAGGCTCCTCGGAGGACGCTATAACAACCATTACAGAATAAAAGGGGGTAACTAAGCAACAATACTGATAGCATAAGCAATAAAATAACAACTGAACAACAACCTCACCTTAACTGCAAAATATGGATCAATCCTAGAACAGGTGAGGATATCTAGATCTCATATCATCCTCAGCTTCCCAGATCATCTCTTCTTTATTCCTGTTCCTCCATAATACTTTAACAGAGGCGACATCTTTTGTTCTCAACCTACGAACCTGTCGATCTAATATGGCCACTAGAACCTCTTCGTAGGTTAACTCCTTAATAACCTGAACATCCTTAACTGGCACAACTTGGGACGGGTCCTCTATACACTTTCGCAGCATTGATACGTGAAAGACCGGGTGAACAGATTCTAACTCTAAAGGTAAGTCTAGCTCATTTTCCACTTGGCCTATTCTCTGGAGGATCGGATATGACCCAATAAACCTAGGGCTAATCTTTCCCTTCTTACCAAATCTCATTACACCCTTAATTGGCAAAACTTTCAGAAATACCCAATCATCAACATTGAATTCCAGATCTCTGCGTCGCGCATCGGAGTAGGACTTCTGGCGAATCTGAGCTGTCAGCAAGTTTTACTTTTTCTTTTGATTGGTGGATCATGTCTGGTCCAATTAGCTCTGATTCTCCTACTTCGAACCATCCGATGAGAGACCTGCATTTCCGGTTATATAAGGCCTCATAAGGTGTCATCTGGATTGCATAATGATAACTGTTGTTGTAAGAAAATTTAATAAGCGGTAAATGCCCATCCCAACTGCCCCCAAAGTCTAACACACACGCCCGCAACATATCCTCGAGCATTTGAATTGTACGTTCTACCTGCCCATCTGTTTGAGGATGGAATGTTGTACTTAAATTAACCTGTGTTCCCAAGCCTTTCTGAAATGATTGCCAGAATCTAGCTGTGAATTGTGCCCCCTGTCAGAAATGATAGATGTCAGGACACCATGTAAACGAACTATCTCTCTGATATACAATTCAGCATAGTCATCGGCCGAGAAAGTAGTCCTGAATGGCAGGAAATGAGCTGATTTCATTAATCTATCAACATTCACCTAGATAGAATTAAATCTAGACCTAGTACGGGGTAATCCTGTCATAAAATCCATGTTGATTGCTTCCCATTTCCACATAGAACCGCTATTTCTTGTGTTAATCCGTCGGGGTTTTGATGTTCAACTTTTATTTGCTGACAGTTAGGGTATTGTGCTACAAATTCTGCTATACCCCTTTTAATTCTAGGCCACTAGTAAATCTCCTTTAAGTCATGATACATTTTCGTCGAACCCAGATGAAGGGAGTATCGATAGTATCGTACCTCGTCCATAATCTGCTGGCGGAGCCCTGCTACATTTGGGACGCAAAGGCAACCACTAAATCTCAGGACCCTGTCTTCGGTTACCTCAAAGCTGGTATTTCACCTCGCCGAACTTTATCTCTAACTTGTGATAAATGAGGATCTTCATACTGTCGTTCTTTTACCTCTACAACCAGAGATGATACTGCGGTATTCTGAATCACTGCCCCACTGTCTCCCTAGTCTACTATTCGGACGGCTAAGCTGGCTAATTGGTGCGATTCTCGCGCCAGCTCCCGCTGTTCGGGCCTCAAATGTGCCAAACTCCCTATTGATCTACGACTAAGGGCATCTGTTACGATATTAGCCTTCCCCGGATGATATAAAATATTCACGTCGTAGTCCTTCAACAATTCTAACCAGCGACGCTGCTGTAGATTCAACTCTTTCTATGTAAAGATATACTGGAGACTCTTATGATCAGTGAAAATATCTACGTGCACACCATACAAATAGTGCCACCATATTTTTAAAGCATGAACCGCTGCAGCTAGCTCCAGATTGTGGGTGGGGTAGTTCTTTTCATGTTTCCTCAGCTGCCTTGAAGCATAAGCAATTACCTTACCATGTTGCATCAAAACACACCCTAACCCAACACCCAAAGCATCACAGTACACTGCATAACCCTATGAACCTTCTGGCAAATCTAGGACTGGTGCCGATGCCAATCTGTTTTTCAACTCCTGAAAACTCTGTTCACAAGCTTCAGTCCAGTGAAATTTGTCGGCTTTCTGAGTTAATTTGGTCAAAGGTGCTTATAAAGTAGAAAACTCTTCTACAAACCTTCTGTAATACCCAGTTAACCCCAGGAAACTGCATACCTCAATTGGAGTTGTAGGTCTAGGCCATGTCTTTACTACCTCGATCTTCTGTGAATCTACCTGAATACCAACATTTGACACAATATGGCCCAAAAAGGCCACAGAATTCAACCAAATCTCATATTTAGAAAATTTTGCATATAACTGGTGATCCCTAAGAATTTGGAGTACCGTTCGCAAATGATCTCGGTGTTCTGCTTCTGAACGGGAGTACACCAAAATATCATCAATGAATACTATCACAAACAGATCTAGATATGGCCTGAAGATGTTGTTCATCAAATCCATGAACACTGCTGGGGCATTCTTCAACCCAGAGGATATAACTAGGAATTCAAAATGACCACACCTGGTTCTAAAAGCTATCTTTGGAATATCTCTTTCCCGAACCCACACCTGATGGTACCTTGACCTTAAATCGATCTTGGAAAAATATTTTGCCCCTTGTAATTGATCAAACAAATTATCTATCCTGGGAAGAGGGTATTTATTCCTGATGGTAACCTTATTAAACTACTGGTAATCTATACACATGCTGAGGGAGAGCAATCTTTCTTTCTTACAAGAAAAATTAGGGCACCCCACGGTGAAGTACTCGGTCTGATAAAGCTCTTATCTAACAGATCTTTCAACTGCTCTTTCAATTCACTTAACTCAGCAGGAGCCATTTGGTACGGGGGAATGGATATAGTCTGAGTACCTGGTAGCAAATCAATAGAGAAATCGATTTTCCTTTCTGGAGGGATGCTAGGGAGTTCATCTGGAAATTCATTAACCATAGGAATAAACTGGAGAGTCGGGGATTCTGCTTAGACATCCTGAACCCTAACAATATGATAAATGCAACCCTTTGCTATCAATTTCCTCGCTCGAAGATAGGATATAAACCTACCTTTTGGCGTAGCTGCATTGCCTTTCCACTCTCGTACTACCTCCTCTAAAAATGAAATTGGACAGTCTTGGTCGAACATTCTATATTGGCATAACATGGCGCCATAATTGCATCAAAATCAATCATTTCTAGCTCCACTACATTTGCTAAAGTCTGGCGACTAACAACAATTACTGTGCAACCCCGGTAGATCCTTTTAGCTATAATAGAATCACTGACGGGCGTAGACACTGAAAAGGATCGCTGAAGCAATTCTGGCGTTATACCAAACTATCAGACCACTAATGGGTTAACTTAGGACAAAGTGGAACCTAGGTATATTAAAACATAAACTAAATGAGAACAAATGTCCAGCATACCTGTCACAACATCCGGCGACGACTCTGACTCCTGTCGCCCCGATAAAGTATAAGTGCGATCCAGACCGATGCCTGAACTGGATGCCCTAGACCTACCTCGGCCTCTGTTAGTTGGAGCTGAGGGCCTACCCCCTATTGGAGGTGCTAGGTCACGTGACCCTACTGAAGATCTGTCATATCAGTTCCGATCACCCCGACCTCTAGCTGGACAGCCTCTCATCATGTGACCCTCTTGTCCACAGGTGTAACAAGCAGTAAAACCATACCTGCATGCACCAAGATGACGTCGACTGCAGATAGGATAACGTGGCACGGTGAGTCTGCTCTACTCTGACCCCCTCTGTTGCTGCGAACCCAATGCCCTGACCTGCCTCGGCCTCTACTGGCTGGAGCTGAGGGCCTGCGCCCTACTGGAGGTGCTGGGGCACGTGACCCTACTGAAGATCTGTCATATCAGTCCTCACCCTGACCTCTACAGTCTCTCATCATGTGACCCTCTTGTCCACATGTGTAACAAGCAGTAAAACCATACCTGCGTGCACCAAGATGACGTCGACTGCAGATAGGACAACATAGCACGGTGAGTCTGCTCTGCTCTAACCCCCTCCGCTGCTGCGAACCCGATGCCCTTGAGCTCTCGCCTGGTCTTGACTGCCTTAGGCGGTCTGATCTACCACCCTGTTGCTGCTGTGGAGGTGGGGGCCTGGGTGGTTTTCCTGACAGTCGTGGCCTAGGTCCGCCCTGAAACTCTGCCTATGTGTCACTAGGTCTAGCCCTACGGCGCTGCTCCTGATTTACCCTCTCTATCTCCCGTTGTCGCTGTCTGATCCCCTCAATACTCTAAGCAAATGCCTGAATACGAGCGATATCCATGTCCTCTCGCAGAGTAGCCGTAACACAAGTCTCCACGTACTTTGGGAGCAGCCCCATAATAAACCAATGCACTCTGACTGGCATAGTGTCTACAAAAGTTGGTGCATATTGGGCCAAAGAATAAAATCTCATAACATATTCCCACCCATCGAACCCTGCTCTAGATGCAGAAACTGATCCACCCGGGCCTATCGGATTTCTCGCGGCAAATAATGATCTAGGAAGGCCTCTGAACAGCTGGACCAAGTCGAAGGGGGAACATCTCTATCTCGGGACCTTTCCCAACTCTCGTACCATAACACTGTAATGTCCCATAGTCGAAATACCGCTAACTCAACGACTCCGCAGGCGTGGCATGCATTACCCTGAAAATTTGTTGCAGTTGATCCAAGAAGTCCTGAGGGTCCTCATCCCGGTCCGTCCCTGTGAACTGCGAGGAATTCAGAGGGAGGAACTCTTGGACCCTCAAACTCCCAAGTCCTCTCGAAGATTCTACAACCACGGGTGCCACTGGCTGATGCTGCGCATCCATCATCTGAGCTAACATGAAGACAACGCTCCTAACCTCCTGATCTGAGGGTATCGGTATAGCAACTGATGGAGGTGGTGCCGACACATCTGCCGCTATGGACGGCTCCTGGCGTGGCGGAGAGTGCTGGGGAGATTGAGATGAAGTCTCCCTATCGCCCTCAGATCGGGATGGCTCTAACTGGGGCACCCTGCTAGTGCCCTCTCTTGTCGCAGCATCTAACTTTCAGCTGGTCGTAGTCTGTCACGTGTCCGACATTTCTCTATAGACAAACATAATACAGTAAGCTTAGGGACTCAACCCTATACAACACATCTCTATAGCACGACTGGAAGAGAAAGAAGAGTAACCACCCTATAATGCCTCGTAGCCTCTTGTCTATAGAATGTGGTGCACAATACATCCATAGACAAGACTCTACTTGACAGGGCTTGCAAACTCTCTGGGATACGACTTGCTCTGATACCAAGTTTGTCACACCCCACCTTGGGAGGCATGATTGGCACCTAGTGCCACACTGGGATCTGACTGACCTGGCTGGGCTTTATGCACGTCTGGTGCATGCCTGCAACTCAATTTAAGAAAACAACGAGCTATATCTCGATTTTAAACACAGCTTCCGACTGACAAGTCCATATAGCTACCTGTAAAAGAAAACAGCTAACCAACAACAGACAACAAAAGGGAATCCTATGCGGGCCGACAAGACCACCATGTTGTCTAGTTATAACTGAAATGAAATCAGGCAACTAAACTGCGCTATAGCCGACAAGGTCGCTAACTAACAGCTAAACAAGGCCCCACACGACCATCACATGAAATAAAACATATATAGACCCCACACAGCCAACAACAAAGCGAACAACTATAAATCTGTAGCCTGCAAGCCTCTAAGAGTGGATTAATGATCAAGACAGGGCCCCGACCTACCCATAAACTGTACAATCAAAAGAGCAAATCTTCTAACTATTAACTCCCGAGGAAGGGAGCTGATTGTACTACTGACTCTGGCTGGAAGCTAAGAGGGTCCTAATCCGTGTCTATCCGCACCTGTAGGAAAGTAATGCAACGCCCAAGGGTTGGCGTCAGTACAATATGTACCGAATATGTAAGACAATAAATGAAATGACTGAATATAACTAGAATGAAACTAAAAGAAACTGAATAGAATGGATAGAGATATAACATGAATGGCTTAACATCCTGCTATCTAATTTACCAATAAGTAGCGAAAACAAAAACCTTACCTGGCCCGCATAAGCTCGGAAGGTACAACCAGCATAGAATAACCCTCTCAGGTCCCCATAAGCCTCGGCGAGTACACTTCAATCTATATACCCCTAACAAGGTCAAAGTGAGTCAACTGGTAACTATAGCCGACCTACCGGTCCCCTGGGTCTGCTATTGATCCCACTCGGCTCTTAATCTGTAGCTGTGTCTGAGTCCGGTGGACTCCTGATAATTGCACGCTGGGCACAAGGCTCGACGAGGGTCTGATGCCGATACCGCATAAAGATAATAGTCTAGACATGAAATGGACTATAATATGGCCCTTGGGCCTCTGCATCGTCCCTTGAGACGGCATATCGCTCCTTGGAGCAATGTCATATAGCTCCTCGCGGGCGACGACACAACTAGTAACCCTGGGGTTAGTCACTGAAGGCTTTACAAGGAAGGGTCAATCCAAAACTAAACATAAAGTACTAATCTCAACTAACAATAGCAGATAGTCACAATAAACACACTTTCGGACTTTCTTACGAGGGCTCAAGCTGTATTATAATACTATAGAAAGTAACTTTCCGAAGAAATTCGCCTTAACATACCTCGATTGTCGATCCCAATTAACTGGCGAGTTTCAACTTGTAATCCGCGGCTCTTTTCAATTGAAACCTTTATACCGAGGGAATGAGACTAATTTTAATACTAAGTTCGGCAAAACGATAGCTTTTGATATTAATAGTGACTATAATTCAACTTCAAAAAATATAGCCGAAAATCTATAATTTTTCGAGAGTTCAGAAGGGAGAAATGCTTACCTAATGCCTATGGTCGTTTAGGAATCAATTTGGGGTAATTCTGACAACTTCTACTCGACAGAGTTTCGATTCGCCGGGCGTATTTCAAGAAACTAACTTCGTAGGAATGCTCCCTGCAAGCTTAGAACTTGATACCTAAAGTTAATTCGCGTGTAGACCGCGCTTAGCAGCGTAATCGGAGAAAATTTACGTGAAAGTTGCATGCTATACTCTCTCTGGCCGTGATATAACTTGGGGAAATGATTTAAGGAAAGAGGGAGGGGTTTATATACAATTAAGGGTAGTGGCAGGGGGGCACCCCGCACCGCGCAAAGCGCCAATAAGGCCCCCACATCACGCACCCCCATGCGCCAGGGATGCCCTCGCATCGCGCCCCTCCGTGTGCTCCTGTGCCTGGCGCGTCGCACTGGCTAATGCACTGTAGGCTGGCGTGTAGTGCTGACCCCTCTCGGCCTGGCCTCGCCCAATCCTGCTTCCGAGACTTTTCCACACGCATCAAGTTCTTCTTACTCGTCTCTGATCCACGCATATGCCTACTAACGGTTGGCATTTTTACGGAGTATAACACAATGCAGAGATATAAAACTGAGGGTGAAATTTTTTTTCATTGGTGTACAACAAAAGATCAAAATATCCACTATCGAATACGTGTGATATTATTTTTAGAAAGAATATTAAGAGTGATATGTCATTGAAAAATATGGACAAGGTATTAATTTCAATGTGCCCAAAAAAAATATAGATGAAAAGAATAATTACATTCTTGTTTTTGACATTGGTGATCATACACTTAAAGTGTACGACTCTCTCAATAATAGCTTGAAAAACATAGAAGTGGTGCAGTATGTGGACCTTTTTGCTATTTTGCTTCCGAAACTGCTGTGTCTTTTAGATTTTGAGAGGTACAGGTAGATATATGAAAATGATTTCAGCAATCTAAGCATTATTTGGGCTAGTTAGCAAGAAAGATACGTATTTTGCATTTTCAGTTTTTTATGTATGTGTTTTAAATTTTTATTATCTAATAGTTCCGTTGTTGCTAATGTTGTTTTTGTTTTTGTATTTTTTCAGAGGTGCCGATTGTGGAAAAAAATTAATATAATACTGTTATGTTAAATTCAAACATAACTTAAAATAAGGTGCAATATAACTTAAGTAAATATACTTCAAAAGAAAAGGAAAACATAAGTCTATAACATCATTCAATAATGAAACTACACTTTAATTCATGCATTTATGTCAAATGAAGAAAAGTTAAAAAAAAAGAAATAAAAAATACAAGCGATTACATCGAATCACAAGAAGTAAAGATTGAGAAATGAGAAGAAAGAAAATAATGTTAAATAATTTTTTTTTAAAATAGAAAAATAAAAATAATTAAAAAAGAAATTAAAATAATAGAAATAAAAAAATAAATTTAAAAGAAAATAATTTAAAATAAAAACAAAAATAAAGAAATTTAAAAAGTGACCTTGTGATTACATAATGTAATTACCTGCAATTCTTACACTCAATTCCTTATTGGCCATATATTTTCTAGCCAACAAATAGGTCAAACTGTGTAATTACACCCAATTACGCTCAAATTCAATGACTAGACCGCTTTCCAAACAGGTTAGAATTGCAGGTAATTACATGGTGTAATTACAATATTACATTTAATTTCTTCATTTTTATTTTAATTTTTGTTTATTTTCTTTATTTCTATCCTTTTAATTTTTTTATTTTTAAATTATTTTTATTTTTCATTATTTATCTTTCATTTCCTTTCTTCTCATTTTTCAACCTTTACTTCTTATACTTTCATGTAATTGCTCATATTTTTTATCTTTTATTTTTTTTCATTTGACATAAATGCATCATTATTCTTGTTTTTTGAATTAAAGTAGGATTTTTTTGTTGAATGATGCTATAGACTTATGTTTTTCTTTTCTTTTGAATTATATTTACTTAAGTTATATTGGAACTTATTTTAAGTTATGTTGAATTTGACATAAGAGTATACCTCTTTTTTTTTCCTCTAATTTTTCAATTTATGTTATATTTTCGGTTCTAATTTATTTGTTTTGGTGGAAATGACTTATTTTTTCACATTGCATGCCATTCATTTTTTAGTTAGAATTGATAGATTATCTTTTGTCAAATTATCGAATAATTTTATGGTATTATAATTATAATATTAATAATTTTGTCAAACATGCATTCCATGGTATTCTTAAAAAATATG
>JACEIK010002078.1:83951-132080 GCA_018107945.1 Datura stramonium | reverse complement strand
CTTTTGCCATCATGCTAGCGCTTCTCTAGTTTCTCAATCCCTGGATTCCACAATGCAAGATCTTTGTATGGAGCACCTAATGATAACCCCAAATAAGTATTCGCTAAAGTACACACCTTGCAGTTCAACACCTGCACAATCTCTTCAATATTATCCACTTTCAGAGGGTCTATCTGGAACAACCTCTCAAGGTAGGGGTAAGGTCTGTGTACACATTACCCCCCTTAACCCCTTGTGGAATTACACTTGGTTTGTTCTTGTTGTTTCCCACTGGTTTGACCTCACATTTTCTGAGATTAATGTTAAGACCTGGCACAATCTGGAACCATATACGAATCTTTCTCAAATGTTCTAGTTGGGTCTCCTTTGCATCACAAAAGACCAAGTTATCATCTGCAAAAAGATGAGTAACTGTAACATTACAATGCCCCCTGAACAAAGTATCAAAACCCTTAAATAGAGCTCTATGGACCGCCTTATCCATTATTTTGCTCAGAGCTTCCATCATAAGATGAATAATATAGGAGATTTGATCTTCAAAGATCTTAGAGATTCTTTTTTCAAGTGTACAATATATGATTCTGTGTAATCCCAGATTTCTAGGATTTAGGTGGTTTTGTTCCACAATCTCTTATGTATATAAAGCCATGTATATGACATATAAATATATGAATGAAATTATTCAACTATCTTATTCGACATGGTATTAGAGCTTTAGGCTTGAAAAATTCCTTTTTATTATCTTTATCAGCCCAAAAATCGAAATCATTCAAAAACCATGTCCGAAAAGGGTACTGCTGCAAATATTCCAGCCTCTGGAAATGTTTCTGCAACTTTAGAGGATAACTCTACAGTTTAAACTGGACATTTGCAAAACATTCAAGCCTCTTATCGGTTGAATGAAAAAAATTACTTAAATTGGGCTCAGACTAATTAAAGAAATCCGCAGCCCTTAGCTTCAACAAGTAGTACTTCACTAGCCTTCACAGGTATTTCTTCCTCTTTTGTTACTAATGTCTTAGACAAATTTTTTCCAATGTAGGTGGTTGATTCTGCGGCAACTAATCATATGACTAGTTCCTCTAATCTCTTTATATCATATTCCCCCTGCCCTAGCTATAAAAAATAACTATTGCAGATTGTTCAGTTATTATTGTAGCTGGAGAAGGAGACATACCACTAGGAAAGTCTTTGATACTTAAAGATGTCCTTCATGTCCCAAAGTTGTTTGCAAATCTCATTTCTATCTAGAAACTCACCAAAGATTCCAAATTCCAAGTAACTTTCTTCCCTTCATATTGTTTATTTCAGGAATAGAAGACGAAGGAGATGATTGGGCGTGCTAGTGAGAGAGGTGGTCTTTATTATTTGGATTTCCACAATGGTGAAGATACAACTAAGAATTCCTTATCTGGTTCATTCTTATTTGAATCTATTATGTCCAATAAAGAGAAAGTATGGCTTTATTATCGTCGCTTAGGTCATCCGTCCTTTTATGTAATCAAAAGGATGTTTCCATCTTTGTTCAAAGATTTGATGGTTGAGTTTTTCATTGTGATGATTGTGAAATTGCAAAACACAATCCTGTTTCCTTTCCAATTAGTAACAAAAGATGTTAGACTCCATTTTCTCTTATTCATAGTGATATTTGACCCTCTCCTATTCCTAATATTTCTGGTGCTAGATGGTTTGTGTCATTCATGGACGATTATACAAGAGTAACATGGATCTATTTGTTAAAGCAAAAATCAAATGTCAATCAAATTCTTCCTACCTTTTGTAATTTGATCAAAATCCAATTTGATATGCCAATTAAAAGATTCCCATTTGATAACGCCAATGACTACTTCAATCAAAACCTCTCTTTTTTCTTCCAAAAGGAGGGAATTATTCATGAATCTTCATGTGTCAATACTCCTTATCAAAATGGGATAGCAGAGAGAAGAAATGATTTGTTACTTGACATTACTAGATCATTATTGTTTCACAAAAGGGTTTCAAAACAATATTGGGGGAAAGCCGCCCTAACTGCTACACACTAGTAACAGAATACCATCAAGAATGCTAAACTTTAAAAGCCTGCTTGATCCTATTAGGAATTTCTTCCCAAAATTTGAAATTTCCAATAAATTGGTTCCTAGAGTCTTCGGGAGTGTTGCCTATGTTTATATTCATTCTCAAAATAAAGGCATATTAGATCCATGTGCTCTTTAGTGTGTTTTCAAAGGAAATTCTCCTACTTAAAAAGGCTACAAGTCTTATCAACCATTATCAAAGAAATTCTTTGTTTCAACTGATGTCATATTTGATGAGACTGAGTCCTTTAATCATTCTTACAATTAGGGGGAGTCGTTGAAGGGAGAGGGACCTCTAGACTTATTGCTATTTGATTTGTTTATTTCTAGTCGTGCCAAATCCTTGCCTGAGTCACCATTTCTTTAGTCACATGAGTCTCTAAATCCAAATGAACTCATTGAGCCTCCTAATTTTGATATAGATAATGGAACGCAAGAAAATAATATACCATTGCAGGTTTATTCCAACAGAAAGAGACTAACTGATTAAACTACTCAGCTGCAATCATCTCCTCGGGTTACTGCTCCTAATACCCATCCCGAACCTGTTGAACCATCAGAAACACCAAACCAAACTGATCATGAAGAAGAACCTAACCAACCTAATGACCTTGACTTTCTCATTGCACTCAGAAAAGGAACCAAAACTTGCACACAACACCCTTTTACCCCTTTCCTTGACATGTCAAAATCTATCCCCAAGTCATAAAGCTTTTGTATGTAACCTCCATACAATTCTTATCCCCAAATTTTTTTCTAAAGCATTAGGAAACAGAGAGTGGGAGAAAGCTATGAAGGTAGAAATGGAAGCGTTGGAGAAAAATAAAACTCGGGAAATTATGGAATTACCAAAAGGGAAAAAGTTGGTGGGGTGTAGATGGGTGTTCACTATGAAATATAAGTCAGATGGGTCCATAGAAAGATTTTAAGCACGTCTAGTGCAAAGGGCTATACACTTACCTATGGAATTGATTATTTGGAGACTTTTGCCCCATTGATGAAAATGAATACAGTGAGGATCTTATCATTGCCTGCATTTTTTAATTGGAACCTCCTACAATTTGATGTAGAAATATGCTTTTTTACATGGAGACTTTGATGAGAAGATCTATATGGAGGTGCCACCTGGTTTTAAAAGCAAGAAGGAAATGGTGTGTAGACTGAATTAGACACTTTATGTATTAAAGCAATCACCTCGTGCATGGTTTGGAAGATTTACAAAGGTTATGATCAAGTTAGGGTATCGACAAAGCCAAGGAGACCATACCTTGTTAATCCGATACTCAAAAACAGGAAAGGTGACGATATTATTAGTTTATGTGGATGACATCATAGTAACAAGTAATGATTCAGAGGAGATACAAATTTGAAGAAGTGTTTAATCAAGGAATCGGACATCAAAGAGCTTGGGAAATTAAAGTATTTTTTGGGAATTGAATGGAGCACTCAAGGAATCTTTGTTTCTCAACAAAAATATGTGTTTGATTTGCTGAAAGAAACGGGAAAATTAGGGTGTAAACCAGTGGCTACACCAGTTGAATATAATCATAGACTGTGCAATGCTCCAGAAGATTTTGTGGTAGATAAAGGCTTATATCAAAGGCTTGTAGGAAAATTGATATACTTGTCCCATACAAGGCCGGACATTGCCTTTGCTATAAGTGTTGTTAGCCAATTTATGCATGACCCTAGAGAAATGCATCTCCAATCCGTCAACAAGATTCTACAATATCTTAAAGGAAGTCCAGGAAAAGGAATACTATTCAAAAGAGGAGGATACATGGTTTTAGAGGGTTATACTGATGCGGACTATGCTGGTTCATTAGTGGATCGAAGGTCAAGCTCTGGATATTGCACGTTCTTAGGAGGAAATCTGGTGACTCGGAGGAGTAAAAAACAAAATGTAGTAGCCAGATCAAGTGCAGAGTCTGAGTTTAGATCTATGGTTATGGGAGTTTGTGATTGTTGTGGTTAAAGATAATTCTTGATGATTTGAAGATAAGATGGGAAGGACCTATGAGATTATATTGTGATAATAAATCAGCAATAAGTATAACTTATAATCCTGCACAACATGATTGCACTAAGCATATTGATGTAGATAGACATTTCATTAAGGAGAAATCCGATATCAGATGCATTTGTATGCCATTTGTATCTACAAAAGATCAATTGGCCGATGTTTTAACAGAAGAACCAAACAATGTGTTTCAAGATCGAATAAGCAAGCTAGGAATGGAAGATATCCATTCACCCGCTTGAGGGGGAGTGTTGGCTGATACAGGATTTCCAGAAAGATATTCTTCATATCAAGATTTGATCCTCTAAGACCTTAGGATAATTGCTGTAAATCTAGAATATCATGGGATTTAGGTGATTTTGTTCCACAATCTCTTATGTATATAAAACCATGTATATGTGAATAAAATTATTCAACTATCTTATTCCACAGAGATAAAAGGATCTCTAAGTCTTAAGCCCCTCGAACTCCCGAAGAAGCCACATGCACTCCCATTCACCAAAACAGAGAATTTGGCAGTGGAAATGCAAAACTTGATCCACCTCAATTTGTCCCCGAAATCCATCTTCAACATAATAAAATTCAGAAAGTTCCTATTCATATGATAATAAGCTTTCTCAAGGTCTAGCTTACATAAAATTTTGAGTTCCCTTTTCTTCTTTCTAAAGTCAACCACTTCATTTGCCACCAATGCTGTATCTAGTATGTGTCTTCCTTCCACAAAAGCATTTTGTGAAGTGGACACCGTCTCATCCACGACCTTCTTCAATCTATTAGAAAGCACCTTAAAAACAATCTTATGGATTCTTACTACCAGAATAATAGGCCGATAATCCAGAATTCTTGTTGCTCCTTCTTTCTTTGGCAAAAAGGTAAGAAAAGATGCATCAAGACTTCTCTCGAACTCCCCAGGAACCTAGAATTCCTCAATAGTTTCCAACAACTCACCTTTAACTATTCTCCAACAATGTTGGAAGAAAGCTAAAATGAGTCCACTTGGCCCAAGAGCCTTATCTCTTGCACAACTCGTCACTTCTTCCCTCACTTCTTCCCTCACCTCTTCTTCTTCTATTTGACTATGCCCCCATTTGGACATGTGATATGAAATCAGGATATGAAATCAGATTGATATAAAGTTGAAGTTTTATTTGGATATGTGATTGGATTTCGTTAGTTGTATCTTTTCTCATAAACATAAAACCCCACAAGTTGTGGAAACTATTAAAATTTCGAAAATTCTTATACAGTCTTACCAAATGACCAAACTATAGTTCATAAACAAGATATTGGAATATCCTAAGGTGCCACGTTGATAAATTGCATATCTTCGTGTTCCTTTTATAAATAAATGTTTGTGATACAAACTTTCAAATACACATAATTTTATAAAGATCCATTAGTCAATAATAGTAGTGACTAGTTATTCCTTAATATAATTCTTTCACATGGTACGAAGAATCTCTTCATGCCGAGTATGAGTCTTTTTTTTTGCAAAATTTAAAATGATGGGTCCTTTTTTTTTTAACAAAACATAAATTTATGGGTGAAGTTTTACATTTAAAAAAAAATTGGAATCCCAAATCACGCTTTTTGGAGAATTTGAAATTTGAAGTCATGATCTCAAGTCGCATGTCCAAACGCCAATTTAAAATTGTGACTTCATATTGCATGTCCAAATGCAAGCTAAATACCAACGTTTTTTTGGTCTCCAATTAGCATTTTCCTTGAACAAATATTCATAACACCCCACAATNCCCCTCAAACACTGAACCTTTCACTTATAAGGATTCAATGAAATTCCTCCTCCTGTTTGCTACCACAATCCTATGAAATTTTTTTGTATCAGAATCTCCCCTTTATAACCACAACACCCTCAATTTTTATCTCCAACTAGTCTCTTAGAGCAACCACTAAAGCAGGTAGCTCCCCCTTCTCTTCTTTCCTAATCCACTCCCCCTCTTCTAACGCCCTTCAACTCTCCACATGCTCTATCTCCACCCCTTGGTGCAATGTACATGGCCTAGCATATAGTAGGGATTAGTATAATCTTTTTTGATTCTTTCCTTAATTAGAGTTCAATGTATGCGTATATGTACCTCTCACATCGTGGAATAGGACATAAGGAAATCCCTCCATTATCTTGTCTGTTTACAATGCCAAGTCCTATATTAGTTGAGGGAATGAGTTGTGGTCTCTTTATATGGTCTTGGGTAATTCTTCCCTAATGAGCTCGGTTTTGGGGTTGAGTTAGCAGAAAGTTCATTTCTTTACATGGTATCAATGCCAAACCCTTTGATCCTTGTTGTGTTCCACAATGTTGGAACCCCGCGTTATGTTATCCATGGTCCAGCGCCAGTCCTGCATGTGGGGGAGTGTCAAGTTCCACATTGGTTGAGGAAATAGATTGTGATCTCCTTTTTATGGTCTTGGGAATCCTCTACACATGAACTAACTTTGGGGTTGAGTTTCACCCAACCAACGTCGTCTTGGACAATGTACCAACATATTTTATGTTAGTATCTATACCCAAGAAGGTTGAAGCAACTGGATAAAATTAGATGGACATCTCCATGAGAAGGCAATTACACCCAACACAAGTACCTTCGGGTGAACCGGGAAAAGATCAATACTTCCTAGGAACTAGTTGTCATAGGTATCAAGAACCTGGTAATTCACTACTAATGTATGATGATGAAATAACTTTGGAGATGCAATATAAACGATTCAGCCTTGTGGAAGAGGGTTATAAAAGCCAAATATGAAGAGAAAAATCTACCACATCGATACGGATATGACCTTTGAAAGAGCATAACAAAATGTGGGGGGAGTTCAGTTCCAATAGAGTTTTAAAGGTGAGAATTGGAGGACATTAGCCTTTTGGAAGGACAAATTGTTGGGCGCTTTTTCTCTCATGGATGAGTATTATGATTTTTTTCAGCTAGCAAAATTCCCATAGTTATTGTGGGGATGGAAATGCATGGAATATAATATTCAAAAGGAACATGCAGATTGAAATTAAATAATTCGTTGCATCTGCTTGCAAGATTGGAACATACTGTTGAATCTCAAGCAAAGGATAAATTAAGATGCGGTACACAGTAAAAGCTGGCTACATTCACTTATGCGAGGGCAATGTGTTGAAACCTCGCCATGGAAGTTAATAAAGACTAAGATGCCACCTACAGTGTCCTGCTTCAGCTAGACAGTACTTCAGAGGCTTTTCTAACGCAAGATAATTGAGGGATCCAACTGTGTAATAGATGCTGGCAAATTGCAGAGGATGTCTGTCACCTGTTCCTTCACTTTGAGGTTGCTACAAATATATGGAACATATTTCTCAATATTTTGGGGTAAATTGGGTTATGCCCTACAATCAAAGATGCCTACACATGTTGGGGATGATAGAGAGTAGGCAAACCCATTAAGAAAATCTGGCAAATGGCTTATGGATGCATTTTGTACATTTGGTTAGAGAAAAATTGCAGATGCTTTGAGGGTTTTCAACTCCCTCGCAGGAGTAACCTTTCTCGTGTAAATAGCATAGAGTAATTTTTGAATTTCGTTTGCTCCTTGCTTTTTCATAGAAGTGCACATCCAATGTACTAGAGCTAACTATCTCTTGTACGAATTTGCATCTTCTTGGATGCCTTTCTTAAAAAAAAGGATCTTAGGCCTAATTCAACTCCAAAAGTTAGCTCACTGAGGGGAGGATTGCCCAAGCCTTTTTAAGGAGACCACCCACCCCTTAAACCACTAACGTGGGATTCTTCACACCCCTCCTAGTGGCCCAACATCGGGAAACAAGAATTAGGATTGGTTCTGTTTCGATACCATGTTAAAAAATAGATCTTGGGCTTAACTCAACTGTAAAAGCTAGCTCATAAGGAGAGAATACCCAAGCCATATTAATGAGACCACCCATCCCTTAAACAACCTATGTGGGACTCTTTACAACTTTAATGAAATATCATACTTCATCAAAAAAGAAAAAGATTGGAACTGGTAAGTCGTTGGAGGCCTTGTTAAAAATTCTTCTTACAAAAGAATTTCCGAGTACGTGCAAATAGGCAATGTAGAAATTTACAAGGATAATGTGATCTCTTGTTTCATATCTGGTGTAATGGACTTTTCTAGTGGTCTTGCACTTTTGTAAGAAAAAAGTCCAAATATACAACAGTAAGTATGTGAAGACCTACTTTAAGAGGAGATATTGAATGGTCATTTAAAGTGGAAAATATTAATTTAATTTGAAGGATACATGATATAAAGAGGAAGATTCACATTATTTTCTCTTCTTTCAACTCCTTCTAGTGCTTTAGAAATTGTGTGTATTATTCTCTGAACTTGTACCTTAGGTGTTGTCTAGAACTGCATGTTGATCTAAATAGTGTTGGAAGTCAGCTTATTATAGTTATTATCTAAAGCTATTGTTTACTCTTGCAGGGATTCGTCTACTCCACAGTCCAACGACATCCTTAATCGTTAGTAAACTACCCTACCTTGCATGTTGTGTAGTTTGTACTTGCGTATCTTTTTCTTCGTACCTATGGTTTACAGATTAATAATTTAGAGAAAATAGAAAAGTTTGTCTGATTAGATGTATAAATTATTGGATGTATCAAAATATTTAGCATTAGACGAATATTATACATTGGAAACTTTCTAATCTAAAACAAGGCATGCTTCAAGTCTTTTTGAAAAATAAGAATATAAATAAAACAAGGCATGTATTGAGACAGACCATGTGTACCTTAGATTTATCATTTTACTTTCACGATCTATGCAACAAATGATACAATCATGTTTGATTCACATCATGAGAAACATTTCTCGCATAATTGATTTTCAAATTTCAAGAATATCGCTAATGAAAGATATGATCTGATGGGATACAAATGTAACACTCTAGCCCTGATAGGACCTTGGGTCTCTAAAATTCCTTCTCCTAGAATAATTCTTCTATTATGTTATTTTACATGTGGTATGCTATTCTATAGTGTGGTGGTTAGATCGATTTTATTATACGGGGTAGAGTGTTGTCCAGTCAAGAACTCATGTTCAGAAGATGCAAGTTGCGGAAATGAGAATGCTAAGATGAATGTGTGGACAAATTAAGAGAGATAAGATTAGGAATGAGGATCTTCGGGATAAGATTGGAGTGACATCCCTGGTGGACAAGATATGAGAAGCGAGACTGAGATGGTTTGGGCATGTGAAGAGGAGATGTGCGGATGCCCCTGTGAGGAGGTGTGAGATGTTGAATGTAGTGGGTATAAGGAGAGTTAGAGGTAGACTGAGGAAGTATTGGAGAGAGATGATTCGACATGACATGGCGCTACTTCAGCTTACCGACGATATGACCATAGATAAGAGGGTTTGGAGGTTGCAGATTAGGGTAGAAAGGTAGTATGTAGTTGAACTTTGTCTCGCTTTTCTATGGGATTAGGCTTGGTAGGAGTCTGGAAGCACCGTGTTTGTCGTAGTATTAGCTGTATACATGTAGTTCCTCGCTTTTGATATTTATTACCATATGTTGTCTATGGTGTTTCAATTAGCGCATTATTCCGCTGTTGTTATTGTTCTTTTTTCTGAATGCTCTGTACTGCTTTCCTTATTATTTGACATGTTTTCTTCACTGTCGTATTTCTTTTATCATAACTATTTTGATTTGTTGTACTTGAGCCGAGGGTCTTTTGGAAACAACATCTTTTTACCTCCACGAGGTAGGGCAAGGTCTGCATAGACTCTATCCTCCCAAAACTCCACTTGTGGGATTACACTGGTTTGTTGTTGTTGCTGTCTTTTACATGTGGTGTATGCTGTTTCTGGATAGGACAATGTGATGGTAGAGGATTAAGTGATGAAAGAAAATAAAGCAACTGCACATATAGTAACTGGTTGGTTGTGGTCAAATAATATCTACGGGATAGCTAGGCTTTGAAGATCTAAGTCCTATAAAACTGATACGTGAGAATCAAATTTTCATTTGCATCGGGTAAATGCATTTTTTAATCTGTATGAGCCTACAATGCATCTGAAGGTTTACCCTCACATTGGCTAGGGAATGGTGATATACACCCAATTGCTTGAAGAGAAGTATTAACGGCTAAGAGTAGCTTAGCCCTTGAACCTCCTTAAAATGCTTTAATAGTAAACTGGTTCTCTTTTAGATATTCACCTCTTGTTTTATATTCTACAATTTGATATTTGTAGTGTTACCTATAATGAGAATATGCAAATCAACAAACTCTTCTCTTTCTTTTCTTCTAATTATAATAATTTTTTTTTTGAAATTGGTGTCTTCTAATTATAATAGTTTAAAGTATTATTTTCTTATAGACTTAGTTTTTGTCCTTTAAATGCTCGGAAAAATGTACATTTTCTTATCATCTTCAATTTATTTTGCTTGTGCTTAACATTAAGTATTATACGTTTAACTTGTTTGGAGTGCTAGACTACCCTATAGAAAAAGTGAGAATAATTGAGCAAAATGGCTGATAGAAGTGGGTGATGACAATAGCTGAAAAAACTTTTTAGTGGGCAAAAGAAATTAAAGAAGGTGGTTGAAGCTACAATGGATATTTGTCAAGCCCCAAATTCAGGGATCACGTGATCGTCACTTGACAACCCAAACCCGCCGAACAAAGCAAAATTCATTACTTAGAAATATGTAAAGTAAACACATATGAGGATCTAGGCGTCTTTGTACCATTATGCCAAGGGGCTCACGGCATCATTCGCTACAATAAGTGAGTTCCAAGGATATTCAGTCTTTCTCACCAATCTAATGTAACTATAAGTGAAGTACGAAGTCAAATTGGTTGGAATCTCATCTTCAGGAGAGCCTTGAATGACTGGGAACTGGGGGTGATGGCTGATTTTTACTTAGCTCTGGAGGGGGTGAAACAATGAAGACATCACGGTTTGGGAAGGAACAAACAATTAAATTTTCTCGGTTAAAGAAGCATACTCATACTTTACCAATGAAGTACAAGGCACCAGCTGGCCATTAAAGCAAATCTGGAAGGTCAAGATGCTTTACAAGGTAAACTCTTTCTCGTCGTTGGTTGCCAGAAGGGCTTGCCTTACTCAGGACAATCTACAGAGAAGCGGCCTTCAATTATCCTCAAGATAATTTCTCTGCAATGCTGATACAGAGAGTAACAACCACCTATTTCTTCACTCCCAATTACTTCACAGATGTGGAACTTTTCCCTGACTTTAAAGGTGAAATGGGCAATGCCAGGCTATGCTAGTGAGCTGCTAAGTAGCTGGAGTTTTGCTGGAAGAAATGCTAAGCAGAAAAAGTGGTGGAAGACCATTCCAGCTTGCATTTGGTGGTCCATTTGGAAAGAAAGAAACAACAGATGCTTTGTAAATAGATATAGCCCCATTCCAGTAGTTAAAAATGAATTGTATTAATGTTTGACATTTTTGGTGTAAAGAGTGCTTGGTAGAGGATGCTGAATCAGTCTAGAATTTTTGGAAGCCTTGTAAAGTATACAAGGACTTTAGGTTGTAGTTACTTCTACTGCCAGCATAACCTTTATGCGGATGAATAAAATCTTACCATTATGTAAAAAAAAAGCTGTCAAATGTTTCACTTGGTTCCTAAAAGGGTGTATAAACCATCAACACTAAAAGTTTCTTTAAAACACTTGATATTATTCAAACATGCGATTATATTTTATTTAACACTCGAAGTAACTTATTTTATCCTTTACAGCTTCAAGTTGCATGTCAACATTTAAATCGTTCTGTCAATAGCTATTCTTGAGTACATTTTTGATGAAGGTTATAGATCGTGTATATTTGAGTGGGTTTGGGAGGAAGTTGATTCAGGAAAAGGATGTCTAGGAGGCATGGAAGGTTGTGTATATGACAAGACCTCCGGACCAAATGAATTCACATTGGCTTTATTCAGCAGCGCGGGAGCATAGTGAATGGAGAAGTTCTGAAGCCCATAGCTAAGTTCTAGGAAATTAGTGAATTCAAAAGAAGTCTTAACACATCATTCTTAAATATCATGCTGAAAAAGGAAGGTGGAACAACTTTAAGGATTATAGACTTATTATTTTAGTGGGAGGTATCTATGAGTTAACATCTGAAGCCCAATTGAAATGCTCTACATGTGTAATATGTCACTAGCCAACTGATGGTAGTTAAGTCATTTTACCACGATCTTTTAGTTAGAGAAGAATCGATCTTCCTTTATCTATCAGTCTGGATCTTAAGGGCACCAAAAAGAAATACTTTTTTCTTGCCTGGCAGTAAGGGAAGTGATTCTGATAGGGAAGCACTTGAGAAGGAGAAGGATATTTCTTTTATAACCGAGAAATCCTCGAGGGTCAGTAGCACATAGTTCAAAACTTGATGGGTAACAGGTTCGCCCCTCTACCCTTCTTCACTTAACTACCAGACTTTTGTCTTTGGTAGGGTTTTGAATCCGAGACATGCACTTAAACCACATCACATGGTTGCGGTCTTACCACTAAGCCAAAGCCCTTAGGACAGCTTGAGTAAGAGGATGATTTGACACACTAATTGGTAATCTTTGTAAAAGTTTAAAAGAGACATCAATCATTTCTTCTTGTGTTTTGAGGTAATATTTCGGTTGTGGTGGGGAGATTTTGAAATGGTTAGACTTATAGTGGACGTTGTTGGGCACAATGCAGGAGGGCGCTATTCGATTGGACCTTCAATAGAAGGAGTAAAAGAGAAAACACATGAGATGTTGCTCCACTACCCTTTATGTGGATCCTCAGGAGGACAGAAATAGGAGACTTTTTGAAGAGAAAACTTGTTATGAAATTGTAAGATCATTGAATAGGAGGTTAGCTTATGAGGAGAACTCTGGAATTTTTGCAGATAATTTACTTTGGAGAAGACCAAACATATTCTTAGAAAAGAGACACAACATGTTGGAAGACAAGTCGTAGAGTTGTATGCTCTCGTAGGGGAGGTAGTTGAGCGGCGAGCCTCTATAGTCTTTGTGAAGAATACTGTAGTCTTGTATCCTAAGGACTCTCCTATAATGAATCTCTTTCCTAGAAAAAAGTAGTATCTTTGATTTTTTTCTTTCATCTCCATGCTAGTTAAAGTCGGTCTTTTGTGGCTCCAGATGTTTTGGCAAATTGTTTTTGACTAGGTTGCTTGGACTCTTCACTTTCAGTGCCGGACCCGTGTCCACACGACGTGGGTGTGGGTGTGGGTGTGGGATCCGTACCTGATCTGGACAATCGATTTTGGATACTTTGACCAAAATCGACCGAGAAATTCCGAACAGATTCAATGAATTTTGTAATCAAAACAAAAGCTAAGGTGAAGTTGAAGAAAATGGAATACCTTGTATATAGAAATTTCTATGTCACTCCTTTTTTCTTTTATCTCCTTCCCAGATTCTTCTCTTGCTTAATATTTTCTCCTCAAGTTTTCCACATAATATCTCATAATCTAGGTTTTATAACTCTATTTTTATATATTTGAATTATTTTAAGTAGAATGCCTTTGTATGCATACTTGGTTAGTATCTGAATCTTAAAATTTAGACATGAAGGATAGACCTCTAGTCACTTCCATTATAGGACACACTTTTCAGTCCAAGCAAATTAGGTTTTTGAACCATGGGATAAAGATGGCTTGGAGATCTTTTTGTTCCACGAAACTAACAATATGAAGAATAACAATCATTTATGGTTTAATTGTGATATTGATTGCTCGAGTACACAACTGCTTGATGTGTTTCCGACACTTAGTTGAATCTTCTGTAAGTACCCTTTGATCCCCCGAATGTGTTAATAGATTACTGTTTGGATAGAATCCAATTTTTTCTTGTTGAACACTTAATAAACTTAGCAATCAAGTATCCTGATTTTTCTTGCTAGTTGTATTACTTAGCGTTAACAGTTTGATGTATTATGTACAAGAACTCTGATGTGTAGAGGTTCTATAGTGTTGTATGATCTATGTTTGTTTCTGTTTTGGTTTTCCTTTCTGATTTATCTTTTGATTCACCCCTTGTCCCCACTTGCCAAAATTATGTGAAATTGATGTTATGTTCTAATTGCCTCTTCGCACATTCTTCTGGATTATGAGATTAATTCTTCTTGCTAAAATATATATGCTTTGGAAGCTTATTTCCAATTCATGATGTGTGATGACATTCTTCTGTTATCATATTAAGTGGTCTCTTAAAGGTTTTTTTTTCCCTGTTCTCTCTTCTTTGAACTGAGTCTGAGTAGCAGGTGGTGTTGAATATACAATCTAAGGCTCATTATCATGCAGAAGCACCTCGTTTGAACTATACGAATGATGTCAAGAAGGCAAAAAGTTTGGGGTCAGATCTTCAATTTGAGGAACGGTTGCAAGCAGTAAAAAGGTGCTGTTACTATTTAGAATGGTTTCTTTCCTGCTGGTTTATTATTTATGCTTATCTGCAGTAGCTATATTCCTTTTAAAAATAATTTTGATATATGATTGCACTAACTTGCCACTGGAACTTTTCTTATCAAATAGCCAATTATCTGGTCGTATTGTATTGGAGTCAAAATTTGATGACGCACAAAAGCAAATGAAGAATGATTTTTTAGCACTGTATGTGGTGTACTCATTAGATTTCTGAGCATGCAAGTATCCCTCATATCTATTCTTCATATATCATCTTGTATGTGGATAGTCACAACAACGACAACAACATATGCAGTACATTCCTACAAGTTGGGTCTAGGGAGGGTAAGATATATGCAGACCTTACTCTACTTTTATGGGGTAGAGAGGTTGTTTCAGATAGATCCTCAACTCAAAAGAAGTATAACGAGAGTAGAATAGAAAGAAAATAATAACGAGAACAAAAAGGCAAAATAAATAAACCAAATGAAGTAACAAGTAGTAGTAAAAACAGAGATAAGATACTATGCAAATACTAGATAAGATTACAAATCAAGGAGAAAGATGAGACGAGGGAGAGACGAGCCCCTTCCTCTTCCAAAGTACCTACAACACTCGGTTCATCTTTCTTTCTTTTCTTACTGTGCGACGCCAAATACGCGCTTGCAATAAGGGTGCTTTGTCGATGAGATTTAAATAGAGACTCTCCACCCACCCCATCCACCCCACCCACCCGAATAAAAAGGAGGAAGTAATACATTGCATAGACTAGGAGAGATTCTGTCAGCACTGTAGGCCAATCCTGTTGGTCATGCTTACTGAAAGCGTCACCAACATTTGCATTGACAAAGGGATTGAAAGAGGAATGATCATTGTTAACAAGTGTCACAATCAATTATTGGACCTTGTGCAAGGCTACATTTGTGCAATATCAACTTCTGAGTTTAAGTTCTAGGCTATTTTTGGGATATTTTAGTTCTTGGATAAGTAAGCTGCTTTGACAATGTAGGCAAGTTAAATCTATGTTGTGTCAACTATTGATTAATTTCTTACTTCTTGGACTTCTTGTTTCCATCTTTGTGGGCTATCTGGCCAATATTTTTTGATCAGGTAAACAATTTTATTTCATAAATCAAAGGCCAAAAATCGGCCAGAGTATACGGAAGTATACCAAAAAGTAAAGAAACTACAAAAAGATATAGTTCTTTGCAAAAGACGCTCCAATCCTCTATACATCCTGTAGGCCAAAACTACATGGGTGCAAAAATAAATAAGGGTGGAGACTACTTTCTTCCAACTGCCCAAAGCCTATGTTGCTCGGACTCTCCAAAACATTGCAGCACCCATGTCGGATCCATCACGTACCCCTCGGCATTATTGAAGTCAGTTCTACCTTCAAAGGCCCTCCTATTTCTGTCTCTCCAAATAATCCACGTCAAGCGAAGGAACAACATTCCATGCCTGCTCGCCCGTTTTTCCAGCATAACAGGTCCATGCACAGACTTTGGCATTACGCAAGGCATACCAAACGGCGAACATCTCTGCCACGATCTTGTGGCCAGGTGCCGAGGTAGTAGGAGTGATCTATATCCTCGGCCAATCTTCTTATAAGTAACACGATTGATACAAAAAAGAATTCTTGCTTTTCTAAGATTTTTGCCATCAAAATCACCTCGCGGTAATCATGTGAAAAAGCACACACTTCCTTGGCACCTTAGGAATCCAAATGGAAGCCTACTCTTTGGAAAAGCCTCAGCCCGCCTCATCCAAAGCTTCTCGTAAAAAGAAGTTGACGAAGCATTTGTTCCCGACTTGGTCGGATGTTTCCAGTGGCTACTTAATGTTGATGGAGTAAAGCTAGCGGCCTTTGAAATTCATTCACCTCTAATCCTGAAAATCCCAAAACTTATCTTCCTTTGTGTCTCCACTAATTTGATAGTCAAGCGCACTCCCTTTGACAAGATACATAATGCTTGGAAATTCATCTTTTAACAACATTTGTGCACACCATATTGTCAAAAAAACTAACTCAACTCATTCCACTGCCTTAAAGGAGATGTTTCCCATACAAAAATCTATCCATCTGCTTCCATGATATTCCTCATTTGCCACGTACAAAGGTAATGTGATATAATTAGTTCTCCAACCTCGCTTCCATCACCCAGTATTATCTCACACATCACCCCTACTCCATAAGAAATGGACCTCGCCTAAATCTCACCAACCATTTCCCCAATGGCTTTGTTAAAGATCCTAATCCTTAACTCCCAAACCTCACATCTTTTAGTAGTCAACTCATCGGACAAATGATACTTTCTTGCCCGTTTGTGGAATCCCAGTTTCTTTGAAGTTTTTCTAGTTTTCCGTATCAGTAGGAGCATGACGAGGGGACATAAAGTAAGTAGGGATGCTCGATCAGCTCTTAATAACACTTCGCTCATCCTTTGGACAAATACTTTTTCTACCAACTTATGACTTATTCTCGAATCTTTGAAATGGGATTCCACGCGTGGGACACTTATTTGATGCCCTGAGAGTAGAAACCCAAATATATGGTAAGAAGAGCCCCTGCCGTGTCACGCCTGATTACACACCTAGACGGAACACGGTACTTGGGGTCACGAGGTAACCCCAGTCAGCCTGTGTATGTATAGCGGAAGGTTTGAGATAATAATATAACACATTTATGACGGCTAAAGGCGAACATAAAGTTTAAAACATGCGAACGTCTGAAGAGCGAAGCCAGTACATTGTCACGAAAGGCTATCTAGGCGATGATTCTTTGCAGGACAAGCTGACTAACTGGTGCAATAAAGTAATGAAATGGCGAAAGGAATGAAATAATGCCGCGAAAGATGAGCTCACGCTTACTGCAACAACTGCGAGGAGGATGCGAGCTGCTTGGCGACTAACGACGGCGGGTGAGTACTGCGGCTAGTATCATAAGCATTACAACATAAAAAGTATGCGTCGGTACTTTGAATGTCTTGAGTAAGTGAGAGAAAACATGATCTTTGCGTATAAACAACTAAGCTGAAATAACATACGATGACGACTAATATCTTGGTAAGCAATGATGGTGAGATGGCCAGGCCACCTACTGTCACGATGGTCGAACGCATGCCACTAAGTCACGAAATACGATCTGGAATATCATGACTGACCCAAAAAGCCCAGGCTGAGGCGGGGCCAGATACGAGGCGAAACGGGCGACTAGTGGGAGAGTGCATAAGCAGAGCATGTAACCACGTGAGCTATGAGCGTGGAGTCAGGTATGCGCCCGCGGTGGGACCCGATACGTTTCAAGGTATAGAGGCATGAAGCTGGGTGATCCTGAAAGTCTGCAGGGCGACCAGAGGCCAATAAATCTTTTATGTCTACTGGCCGTGTAGTTAAGGAATTTGGGTGCGCGGAACCCGGCACTTCGATGCGTAAATCCTGCTCCCATTGGAATCCTGGCGAATACTAAGGCGACGGCTCGGCGGGGTCCAGACTGATCGGGGATGTATAGCGTAGTACCACGATAGTCTTATCGGGTGGAGTAAGCAGAGTCTAGACAGTCAAGGCTGCTTATCACAGAAAGCGTGTTAATCGCTGAATAAGCTACATGTCTATGCAAGGTCTAAGGCTAGTCGATCCATTTATCTAAAGTGTTATGACCACTATTGGACTATGGCGAGTTACGGAGATGCGATTCTAATAACAGGGTATAAAACAACACCTCAAGTTACGTAGTCAAATTGATCGGTTGACAAATTAGAATAGCAGCGAGGAGAGTCGTTCTAAGCTGACTGAGAACTGGCAGGTATGAAGGTGTATTCCAACGGCTCACGGGAATCCGTAATATGGCCAAAATTTCAAGAATTAAGGAAATCTCGTCAAACAAGCGTTATAGCTTTCTTATTAAATTGCCAAGGCCAAATCGTTCTTATCGGAAGGAGTATTTACTCGACATCTAGACAATAAGGAATGCGAAAATCGGCCCAAATCATGCCTTAAACCGGGCGGAAATTTAATATAAATCGTTTCATTCGAAAATTGAGGGCTTAAATTCCTTTTTCTTGGGGACATCGACAACTTGGTCAAGAACTTGAATCAATATCAACAATAGCTTGAATATCACTCACATGTGAAATCAGCGAAAATTGACATGTTTTTGCGTACTTTCGAAAGCTCGGGGCTAAGACTGTATAGTTTCTGCATCGGTTTTTCCCTCTAAATTTTCTAAGGTTGTTTAGTAATTTTCTGCTACCATAAACTTTAAACAACGTCGTCTTATTGTAGGGAAAAAGCGTCATTCCGGTCCTCGCGGGTGACTGGCAATCGTGGTCACACTCGTTGAGTACACTTTGTCCCGAAAGTACTGATAGATGCCTCGAGGGACTAGCAGTCGTGGTTAGCGTGGTCACCTGTCGTGGACCACATTGTCCAAAACCCCAAGATCCCAGCATTAGTGTCGCCACAGGCTGTGATCACACATAACGTGAGGACTCGTGGGGTACCTTTTGCCTAACTCCACCCAACTTCGGCCCGGGCGACCACCGAGTCGCCTTCTTGGTGCCGTGGTGGGAGGACCAACGACTGCGTGGTGACACTTCGTTAAGCGCCGCGACTCCACCTTTCCATCTCTCGTCCAGCACACGTTGACTGCGATGCGTTAGGTCTCGCAATGACTTTCGTTAGGTGAGTCGTTACGAAGTCTACTTGATTTTCAATTTTTCTTTGTTTAAGTGCGGATGCGTCTTTGAGTTTAGGGGCATAACAACGACAATGCAAAACACAGGAAAGCCAATGATGTTGTCCTAGCCCCAACGGAAATGATCTCACCATTTTCACGAGATTAATTTTTGAGGCATGACGCTAGAAAGTCGGTCTGAGCCTTGTTTGTCCTGAATCGGGGTATCATCATAAGCAAAGAGATTAAGCTGATAATGACCACCACCTCCAGTAAACACAGATCTCTTTATAGCCTTATAGGAATAGCTACATCCATTATTCTATTCAAAGCTTATCACCAAAATGATGAGCATAGGCGATAAAGGATCCACTGCCTCCAAACTCCTTGAGCTGCCAAAAACCCACGTCGTCATCATTCACGCAGCATTATTGCTACATTGAGGAGGTTAGCGTGAACTTCTAGTTTGTGGTCATAAGCCTTGTCAATATTAAGTTTCCTAATACACCACCTTCAAGCTCTTGAATCTTCCAACGTTGCCACCAAATTGAAGCGCGGCGTCCGGTTCTTATTTGCATCCCAGGCTTATTTTTTTTTATTCATAGCTTTAAATCTTTCTTAAACGAAGCTTCAATTTCTTAGCAAGCGAAAGGAGTCTACCTCCATGATATAGCTACTCCTTACCACGTCCACTTTCTCTCCAAATCGGTGCTGACCGCATATCTTCGAATTTGAACGAGAGATCTCGTCCTTCCATCTTCTTCCATCGAATAGATAGGTGAATATAGTGCGAGTCGATAAAAAAGGACTTGTAATGTGCTAGGTGCCAACTCCTAAGAAATGAACCTTTAAGAATCTATCGATCTAAATTTGAAGAAGATTCCCTCAGATCTACACCAAATGAAAAAAGCTCTTGTCGAAGGTAAATCAATAAGACAATAGTATCAATGAACTCCAAGAACTGTTCCGTGGCCTTGGAATCACCCATACCCGTCACTCGCCCGAGAATCTTATAGTGTTAAAATCCCCATAGCACCCGTAGAAGTGTTCGACTTCCCCATTCTAGTCCCCTAATTCCTCGAATATCTCGCTGAACCCTCATTATAGGTTCATAAGCACCTCAACCTCTCCCGTTTCCGGTGTTCTAAATTTCACCCTTAGATCATAAACTATCCCTTAATCTAAGTTGCTCGGTTTTCACTTTCGGTAAGCACTGACATGATGTGGGTGTGAATCGTACTGATTTTGTCGGCGGAATTTGGATATTTGACCGTCGACGAGGCCACGGGCAGTTGATGATTTTTAAATAGAAAAAAAACCTAGGTGAAATACCTTGTATATAGAAATTTCTATGTTACTCATTTCCTTTTATCTCTTCCCGAGGATTCTCTCTTGATCAATATTTTCTCCTCAGTTTTCTAATAATATCTCTCATAATTTAGGATTTATAACTCTATTTTTAGATATTTGAATTATTGTAATTAGTCGAATGCGGGGGTTACAAGGACTAAAATTGCAACAAAAATATAATATTTTATATTTTTAGCGAATACAAATAATGCTTGAGTCGTGCTAGAGCCTTTGTCTAAGAAACTATTTTAGCATCGTGAAATGTCTCCTAAGTTAAACAAGCCTTCTCTATAAGAGGAACAGAACAACAAAATTAAATTACTACAAAACCGGTAAATTAAATAACAGGAGAAAGAGAAATTTTATAAGCTCTCTCTCATACTCACATCTACTTGCACTCCATAGAAGAAGAAGAAGTAGCAGCATTTTATAGGCATCAATAGGCGGTGAGAAGAAGGAAATGAAAAATGTTGACAGTCTGTGAAATCACATGAATGCCCATGCTGCTTTGCACATGTAGAGTTGGCAGCCACGAGAAGATAACTCACTGAAGGGCCAAAAAATATTCAAAAATATCCAAAATCCCCACATATTTTAGAAGATTTTTTGAAATAACTGGATATGGGTACGGAATAAGAGGAAAAAACTTGCTGGATTTGCATGGTCAAAATGTAGGTTTGGTGTCTTTTCGTTATGAATCAAACATAGATCGATAAATTTAACTTATAGTGTTATTAGTGAAATATAAAATTTTTTATGAACCAATAATTCTTATTGTAAGTTAGAGGCTTTTATCAATCACATTCGGCTGTATAATTTTGTTGTCCAACACGGTTTTGCGCGATAGACCGTCGTGCACAGTTGCATGAGAGCTCACAGAGACTAGGCCAAAATCTCGTAGGAGTGGCCTCGCTCCTTTATAGTGTTATCGAGACTTCGTTAGTTACCAACGCCCCCCCCAGATCACACCACTATCAAGCCAAAGAAGTGAAAAAGAATTTCCCGACCCCGAAGCAGTCGACTTGAGAAGATTCTGCAACAAACTCGGAGCTCCTAGAGATCTTCCTCTCTTTTTCCTTCCCAGTGGAACTAGGATTTTTACTAAGGAGATTCAAAAATATGAAAAAATAAACAATCTTAAAATTATTAAAATACATAAAAAAAATTATATATACATAAAAAATAATTCTAACCACGTATAAACGGGTAATTTTCCATGTCAGAACCCCTTGGCCTACCTAGCTCATTGTCTCTCTCTCTCCCAAGCGTCTCTTCTTCCTTCTTTCTCCTTCAAATCTTCCCTCGCCCACCGAGAGCATTTGAGTTTCAAAATCTGAAAAAGCTCATATCCTGTAACCCATCTCCCCATCGTTTTGACCCTTAAAAAGGACACATGAACACTTCTCCTTTTCTCATCACCCAGTTCTTACCTAGTGAGGTCATGCATGCTGACAATAGCATCAGAAAACCCCCTAGGAGTTTCCATCTTTCTAAAGAAGTCAAAGCAGTACATATGCACCACAACATCCACAAGATGTATGGTCGAAACATCACCTGTGTACATGGGATCTGCACAACCAAAACCTTAAGACACCTTTCCAGCTTCAGAAAATATTCCATCCATCGTCATTGGCCCTCATACAGCACTTGCCTCGCTTGTTCCTCATCAGAATATCTGAACAAAAATCTTGAGGAGACACCTTCAGGCCATTGTTTAAGCCCCAAGTCTCTCAAGCCCAGTTTCTAATAGCTTCTTGTGAGCCAACCCTTTTTTCAAAGCTCCCTACCAAGCATGTGGTCAAGAACTTCTTTCTTCTCTTGAGTGTGGTCACTTGATAGCCTGAAGCTCGGTTCCTTGCTGACGGACAGCTTCCGACAGCTTCCTTCTAGCATTGATGCCCAATCTAGGGTTTATTTGGCGACCAGTTCTCTCTTTTCCTAGATTCTAGAAAAGTAGATTTTTCTCTCTTGCCTCCATTTGTTTTCCCAAACTATACTTTATGTGGCTAATTTGTGGATGACATTATCCTTTTTAATCTTCTCTTCTTCGTCGATTAAAATATGTTTCATTGACTAAAATTTTCACTAACTGGTAGGTCGGCACTTCAGCAGAAAAAACGAAAAGAAAGCATAGCGGGCAATTGACTATGATGCTCCAGTTGAGTCCAGAAGTACTACAATCGGACTGGGTACCAAGGTAGTACTATAATGGAGCTGACACATTCCCATGTTGATCCAATTGAATTCATTTCTTCATATGGACACTATATTTATCCCAAATTTAATAGATTGGAGTTGGAGCAGCTGTTGTTGTATTTGGACTCGTATTTGCCTTGGTGACTTTCTTCCCTCTGGAAGGTAGATTCTGGTGCTGCCAACTGCAGGCTATTTGTTATCAAATACATCTCATGATTTGCGTCTGGTTTTCTTTCTCAATCCAGAGGTTACAAAAAGTTTCATGATTTGTTTGTTTCTTATTTCTTTTCATTTTTTCCTTTTTGTTTTCCAATGTAATCCCTAATGAGGTCATTGGTCCAGTGTGAGTCCCACTGAGAGATTGCCCCAGATGAGAATTGCTGAAGATGAGAGAGCTGACCTCCTGGTAAATTGTTTTCGTCACACTGAAATTAACTTTTCTCTAGTATGGCTATAAGGAAGGAAAAGACATACTTTTGAGTGTAGATGAAAGTTTCTGCAGAAAGAGGAGGCAAGATCGGTGAAACACCTATTACCAATCCCTGTCATCTCTTTATCTAATGGGCTTTCATCTGTAGTTTTCATTGCTAGTCAGTAGGCCCAACTTTCTCTGATATGAAAGTATGAAACTGGTCCATGGAGTTAAATGGTGGGTGTGAATGTTTAGGATATAAATGCTATTCTAGCAATTTCTATATAAAGCTCTTTGAAAACAAAACTGTTAGCAATATGTTAATTCACTCAATTTTGTATAATTGAAGAATTCATGGGCGCTCTGACTTTATTGTTGAAATGTCATCAGATTTGATGCTTTTGCAGAAGAACGCTTCAGCAATTTGAGGCTACACTGGATTCATCACCGAGAGGATCCCATCTCACTTGAAGTGGAAGGTTATCGTATATGATGTAATTTAAGATGTCTTTGTTTGTAATCCTATGCTTTCAGTTTCAGAATTTCTCTATTCTCTCATCAACAGCATGCCCACTTTAGTTTAGCCTCCTTATAGTTGCATATACTTACGCTCGGGGTCTAGAAGTTACTATTGAACTAGTTAAATATTCTGCGCTTCGTGCGGTCATACATAATGTGTTACCATTTTTTTATAAAAATAAAATACAACAAGTAACATAACATATACCTACGAAAAAACTTTGTAACTTGCTTTATAGTGACAACATTCTCAAGACATGCTCATTATTGTATAGAAAAAGTAATGTAAGCGTTTAAATATTTATAAATATTTACTGTAGATAATAATATTTATTAGTGGTAGTATTTAAAGGTAAATATTGTTCATAAGTGATATTGATTACTGCGGAAAATAATATTATATTAAAATTTTGCTTAAATAGGTAAGTCTTCCTTTCGTTGTAGATCTACTTAATGTTATTTCCTAAAGAATAATAATTATTAAATAATATCTGTTAGTAATAATTTACAACCTTTTAAATTTTTAAATTAAAATAATAATTAATTCCATATTGTTATTAAAACTTACCTTTTATGTTTCTCTAATTTTGGTCATGTATGAATTTTTAGTGATCTAAAAGATACTTAATTTTTGTATAACCTATAAAGATAAAACTATATTTTTCCCTCAAGAAATTGTAACGAATTTATGTGCATGCATTTAATAAATTTTCATGATCTTTTCCTTAATACATGTACACAAGTAACTAAATGTTTTTCTTCTCATTATACAATTTAATTTGTATGTTCTTATGATTTTTCCTTGTAAGGCATAAGAAAAGAAACAAGTAAACCCAAATTCCGTCCTGTTGCAAATCCACAAAATCAAATTTTTATGAATCTCGTTTCTTTCTTTACTTTTATTCTTTCCTAATTTACCTTATAATGGGCGTTCATTATTTTTCAGGAAAAATGTTAGATCTCCTATTTTTCTAACTTAGTAATCTTTTTTTTTTTGGAAAGGGTTTAGTGCTTGGTGAGAAGTCAATTTTTTAAAAATAATTTTATGATCATATATGTCAAGATAATATGAAAATACACCTGCAAAACACAGTAATCAAAGAGAAACATTTTTAGTCACGTAAAGCAACTTAGTTCTTGTTAGAATTAAGCTTACTTTGTAAAGTTTGTCAAAAGATCATGATCGCCCTTTGCATGAAATCAATAATTAAGTATAATAGAAATTCTGTAAAAGTGAATTAAATTCATTTACGTCAAGGTTCATTTTATTTGGCTATTTGCAATCCAAAGGATTGCAATTGTCACCATATAGCCACAAACAGTGAAGAAAAAATTTGCAATCATATTAATTATTTCTCTGTTACAAAATATTCAAGAGTGTTTTCCCCTTTTTAAGGAAGTGAATTTTCTTGAGACAACCAAATTAAAGAAGAAAAGTAACATTACTAAATATTTTATAAATCCACAGTTGTTCAATGCATGTGGCAGTCAGATACTTATTGTATGCTTAAATTTGAAAGAATGAACTTATAAAAGAAGAAGGAAAAACCTTTGTGCCTTATTAGAAATTTGCATTTTGTTGCACGTAAAGATAGTGTCAAACCGGCTTCTACAATTGAGAGTTTTAGGATGAAGTTTATGCACCGATCTAACCTTCCTTCTTGGAAAGTTTGAACCTTGGAGATGGTGGATATTTGCAGTGTGTTGCACAATGGAGAAGAAGTTTAGATTTCAATCCATATTTTATATCTGTTACAATCTGTCATTGTTGTCGTAATTATGTGGCGTTAGTTTAAATAATTCATTACAGTTACTTTTTTTAAAAGAGGTGACTGTTGTATTTTATAATTAAGCAACATTTATTTAAAGGTATATAGGGGGAAAAAAAGGCAAAATTCTAATGAAAAAGATAAATAGAATTCCTACACTATGGAGATGCCACATCACTGGGCCTATGTCCCTCCTTTATATAAATATATAGATATGGAGGTGAAACCTTTTTGGAAGTTAAATATTGGTCACCCATCGTATCGTTGCTCTCTTTACTTTATAATGAGTTGCAATATGAAAAACAAGTATGTTAAAAGCACCTCAGAGACTTTGGAACCTTTAGGTTTGTCCCCTTCACTTGTAGACTGTGTGGTTCATTGCCTCCAATTGTGTCTGCCAGGTTAGTTGATGAGCATCAACCATTTCTTCTCTAATGAGGGCATTCGGCAGATCGAGACAGACAACTTAACCAGTTCGGCAACACTAAAGTTTTGACAACTTTTTTTTTGAATATGCAACTATTATTATACTGGCCCGAACCATCTTATTCCTCGCCTATCATGAAACCCTGTGGTGCCTTTTGTCCTGAACATCCCTGTGCATCATAGCTTCAATCCACCGCGATGTCTTGTCCCAGTCACCCTTGCCAAAGATAATAAGAGTTGGGTGGATATTTAAGTGAAAGGAGGCATCAAAATTCTCAAGTTCTTATTCCGGAAAAACATGGGTTTAATGTCTCTCTCTCCTTCTCTTTCCCTTTATTCCAACAACAATCAAGTGGATTGGGTCGTGCTGGATTTATTAAGGTCTCAGAAATTGTTTGCTGAATGAAAAGGTGTATTCTTAATTGAGGTGCCAGACCTTGAGGTTCACAATATGAGAGTCCCTTACAAGTTTGAATATCAAACCGTAGATTATATGGGTTATGTCAAATTTGTTTCCTGAAGTTGAGAAGTTCAATTATTAGCTATCTTGCGGAAGTTAAAATAGGAAATTCTCTGTGGGAGCTGAAGGAGATGACAGTGAATTTCAGGCCAAGGTTGATAATATTTAAAAAACTGTAGGTATTTCTTCACAGGATTAGCTTTGGATAAATTCCTTAGAAAGAGGCTCTTTTTGTGCCTCTTAGGAGATGAAGAAAATAAATTGGCTAGCTTTTAAAAATTTGGTCAAATTAGCTTATAAGTACATTTTAGCTTATTTGCGCGTTTGGTGAACACCCAAGTGCTTATAATTCAAAATCGACCAAAAGCTATAAGCTGGTCATCCCGACTTTATTGCTTTTAAAACATAAGGCTTTTGGTTTGACCAAGTATTTACTATTTTATCCCTTAATATTTTCTTCAAAGGAGAAGTTTCAAGTATCTTGCATTAGTAATTCCAAGGAAATGGAAAGATTGACCGATGACGTTACATATCTCGTATTGGTGCGGTGGATGAAATGGAGGCTCGTACCGGTGTATTATGTAATAAGAATGTGCCACCAAGACTACGGGTAAGTTTTATAAGTGATTATCCGAGACCATCTTTCGTATGGGCGGAGGAGTGGTTGGTTGATCCAAGAACTCACACGTCAGATGAAAGTATGAAATGAGAATGTTGAGATTTATGTGTGGGCATATATGAGAGATAAGGATTGAGCGAAAATATTCGGGATAAGGCATAAGTGGCCTACGTGGTAGATAAGATGAGAGAGACAAGGCCGAGATGGGTCGGGGCACATGAAGAGGAGATGCACGAGATCCAAGTGGCCAGTGTGAGAGGTTGAAAAAGGGTAGGAGTATAGGTAAGTGGTAGAAGAAATATTAGGGAGAGGTGATTAGACGGGACATGACACACGTACGGGTCATAGATAGGATGATGTGGAGGGTGAAATTGGGGTAGAAGGTTGTAGGTAGTCAAGATTATTATTCTCCTATTATCTTTTTCTTCAATTTTATTGTTACATGTTATTTCCTTTGCTTCGGTTGTTACATGTCACATGAAACAATCTCACACTGGATATGTTCTTGTTGTATTTTTGTAATTATCAAAATATCCTTTTCAAAGTATGCTCCTAACTTCTTCACTTTGTATCCATCATTCCTCCTTTTCTTCACCAGGATACTTTTAAATTAATAAGTTATTCTAAAAAATTTAAAGGTATTTTATTTATTTTAACTTGAAACGGCTTATCAACACTTTTTTACCAAAACATCAACTGCTTATTAGCAATTTTAGTATGTCTATCCAAACATGACTGCCTATTTACAAGATCAGTTTCAGTATTTAAAAATGCTTTTCAGCACTTAAAGCTTAGCAGCTATTTTCAATCAGCTAATGTAAATGTGTTCATAGTGCCCTGTGTCTTCTTAGGATTTTCCTTTATAATTTTAGGTAAGAATTCTTGTTTTGACAATTTCTTTTGATGTCATACATTCCAAAACCACCTCTCTTTTATTTTCACCCTGCAACTGTGCAAGTTTTTTTAAATGGTTTTCAGGGAGCTGCTGCTTGGTATGGGGCACTGAGAGTACAATCGAGCCTCTTCCCTTCTTAGAGAATTGATTAAGGTTTCCTTTGGCTTCTGTATTTTTTTGCTTATCAACAGATTGTTCTATCTCCATATGAATATCACGAAATCACCTGTTTACAAATACAGAAAAAACCAAGTGACCCTGATGTTTACCGTTTGCTTGGAGAAGTCAAATATGGACTGAAGGATTATGAAGGAAGTGCTGCTGCTTTTAGAATGTCTGCAATGGTCAGTAACTTATAAGCGAGGATAATATGCCTATTCTAGTATACTGTTACTTTAAATAGTTATCATTGTTTATGGTGTGCTTCTCTTTTAAAACCTCATGTTCTTCATTCTTTTGCTTCTCGCTTGTGTGGACGAATGCTAACGTGAAAATAGTTTACGAAGGAATCTAAACATCTAGCTACCTGATTTATATATATCAGTTTTGTCATGTTTGTTGATCATACCAAAACCCACAAACAAAATGTTTATTAGACATTCTTTACCTCTTCTTCTTAGACCAAGTTTTCTCAGCACTTGCACAAACTTGAATAACCTCTACCTGTTAGGATGCTCTTACAGGTGTCTGGAACTGTGATTTTTTGAAGTTCTACGTGGCCTTACAAATGCACTGATTGCCTTGAAGAAGCCCGATGAGGTTGGTTGGTCAATCTGCTATTTCCTCTTTTTAAATTGTTCCATTGCCTGCATCACAAGACAGGAAATGATTCTTAATTTCTTTGTTCCAGTATTACACTTTGTTGACAGATTAATAGTTTGTGTGATCTCTACAGTAAAAATATGAAGATGTCGTCTTTGTTGGAACCGAATAGAAAAGGGTATCCATATTTACCATCGTAACCATAGTTCATAAGTAGAAATGTGAGTCCTAGGAGTATGTACAAGTGAATATTATGCACTGAGGTTGGAGTACTGTTGAGAAATATTGCAAAGCTCATTTGTGTTCAAGATACTATGTGAAATTGAATACTTGAACTGCCAAGGTGTATTATTATAAATGTTTTTCTCCTCAGACACCTGCTATGATTTCATGGACTCTTTATTTGTCTTGATGCACCTCTTAACACTTTGCTCTATTACATGGACTCTTCATTTGGCAATTGCACCTTGTTTGAGGTGGATATGACATATATATTTGGTGCTTCTCATGGATCCTTCAAAATATACGACAAAGTATATGTATCTGTATGTATGCATATCCATGTATAAGTGCATGTAACATAAGACACCTGAAATCAGTTAGGAGGATTGGTGTGATCTCTTAGAATTGACCGAATTTCTGCAACTTATAATGCGTGAGAGAATGATACTTAATATGGAGTACTATATTTGGACCTTATCAGATTATGTAGAACATGTGACTGTATTCTGGACTTTCAACATTTTGACAATTCAAACCCCCCCCAAAAAAAAAAAAAAAACCTCTACTTGCTTTAAAATTGAAAACAGCAGGGCTGCAAGTTGAGGTTTCATGGAAAAATTGAATGGTGAAATACAACATAAATGGGAACCCAGACCTCATCCTTGTACAGAAACTAAGCTCTTCTGAAGGACACTACAATCTGGAACAAGGAGATTTTCGGCAAGGTGGAGGTTCGGAAGAGCAAAATCCTAGATAAGTTGATGTCACTTGAACAGTCCAGTGAAAATAGAATCCAAACACCGGAGGAAGATAAAATGGCTGCATTGAAACTGGAAATGGGGCAACATTTAAAGCTGAAGAGGTGTCGTGAAGGCAGAAATCTGGATGTTCTTGGCTCAAAGAGAGGACAAGAACACTTAGTTCTTTCAAAATATTGCCAACTCTCACAGAAGAAACAATCATATTGAAAGATTGAAGTTGGGCTCTGAGGTAATTGAGGATAAAGATCAAATCAAAGGGGAAATCCTTGAACTTTATCAGAAACTGTACACAGAATCAGAACAATGGAGACCTACAGCCAGATTTGATGAACTGGCCACCATCTCATAGGAGGCTAGGATCTGGCTAGAAAACCCTTTGAAGAAGTTAGAATCTTAGAATATTATAGAATATATGTAAATATAGCAAGTAGCTTGATTTACTACGATTATAATTAGGAATTGATTAGGTATTGATTTGTGATTAGGTTTTAATTTATGCGATTTCCTTTCCTTTTAGATTTAAACCCAATAGCTTGAGAGAATAATCAGCTAGGTTTTCCTCTTATGTCTCTTCCATTTCGCATGGTATCAGAGCCTGGTTAAGGCCAGCAACGTTGGAAGAGAAATTTCAAACTCTTTTTTCCGAGATGATATTTTTTGGCTATTTGGACAGATCTCCTCTTCGGAGGTGTTGTGATCAAGCCAACACCAAGACGAGACTCGGACCACCGGCGCAGCAAAGCAGTCAGCTCCACCACCAGCCATCTCACGCTGCGATGGATTGTCAAATTCGGTGACTGTTTCTGTTTTTCAGATTCATTGAGATCTGATTTTCCTGCGACTCTTTCTGTTTCCCAGATTCCGACAACTGTTTGCTTCCAGCTTTCTGCAAATTGCAGAATTTTCAGATTTAGTAACATCTACATTATGTCCTCGGTTCATCTATATTTAGTTTTAAACCTGTGGTTTCAAGTAACTAACCAACTTCATCACCACTAAACCCTTGATAGGTAGTGCGAACTGCTTGCTCTTGGTCTTCCTCTCTTCAACTACCATGGTGCGAGGGACAGGGGTTTAGGACCACTTGGTTAACGGCTCAATTGTGTAGTTTTATTATGAAAATCTTTTAATTCGAAGATGATGTTGTTGTTAGACCATTCCAAGCCTGCTTAGTTTGGGAAAAGGCTGTCAGGCTATACACAAATGACATCTCTCATTTTTATAATGTTATTTCTTGGTTGACTAATCTTAACGGGGATTCGGATATGCAATTAGCTTGGACGAGGTTAGAGACTGATTATGGAAAGAGTTCTTGAGTTGATACCTTATAAGTGTTAAAAACAATTGGAGCAACGTGCGAATGTTTTTAGTTGTTACATTTGCGGACATCTCGATGCGGCTAGGTGCGAGATCAAATTTTGGCTGTTATTCTATTTATGGATAGGGGTGGGCAAAATCTGCGGACGAACCAAAGCTGACCGGTTTTCGGTTTCGGTTTGGTTCTTTTTTCTTAATTTCGGTTATTCGGTTTGATTTTATAATTTAAACTTTAAAAAAATAAAAAATTAAAAATATTTTTAAAAAAAATTATAGCTAATTTCAAAAAATAAAAATACTAAACCCAACCCAAATCTCAAAGTCCATTTAAATTATTTATATAATTGACACATTGCTTAAGTTTTTGAATAACAAGTTTTATAATAGTTTTAGCATGGTAATAAATATATAATATTTATTTAACAAGAAATTAAGGATCATAAATTATTGAAATCTTAAAAAACCTTAATTTTTATTTGGGTTGTTTAGGATATTAAGCATATGAGAAAATTTATTTATCAAATGCTATGTACGTACTACTAAATCTACTAAATGTAAATCAACTGATCCTGCTATTTTGCTTACTTAAAAAGTTAAAATTAAGCTTAGTTGAATTAAACTATAGAATTCAAACTTAAAATAATTTATTTTGAATTTAAAAAGATAAAACAACTCATTTTTAATTTAAAAAGTAGCTCATTTTGTAAGTAAAAAGATAGCCCATTAATTAGGCCCATAACCGGAAAAACCGAATTAGAAAAATCGAACCGAACCGAATTTGAAAAAAAACAAACCGAACCGAATTAATTTGGTTCAGTGTTCGATACACTAAATGAAAAATCGATAACCGAAAAAACCGAACTGAAATTTTAAAAAATCGAACCGAAACACCGAATGCCCACCCCTAGCTATGGATGACCTATTCGCTTGATTGTTGCGACTGGATGCACCTATGTCATCTAGTCATCCAGTGATACCTACAGAGTCTTCTGTTCTAGCATATCAGACTTTAAATCGAGATGGAGGCCGCTCTGGGAAACCTCGGCCAAGGTGTGGCTACTGTAACAAACTGGGTTATACCCGTGATGTGTGCTACTCTCTCCATGGTAAACCAAAGAATGCTCTTCAGACTGAACCCACTGGTAATCCAACAAATCAACTTTTCTCTTTATCTAAAGTAGAATACAATGACTTTCTTCAGTATCAGGCGAGTAATTAGACATCTCCATAGCTTTCGTTGCTCAGACTAGTAATCCTGTTGCTTGTATCTCACAGTCCACCACACTTGGCCCTTGGGTCATGGACTTAGGCTCTTCTGACCACATTTCTGGTAACAAATCTTTATTGACTAATATCATTTACTCTCGATCCCTTCCCACTGTAAGGTTAGTTAATGGTTCTCAGACTAGGGCAATTGGAGTTGGTCAAGCAAATGTCTTACTTACCTTGACTCTGCATAATGTTCTTTTTGTCCCTAGTTGTCCCTTTATCCTTCTGTCAATCAGTCGTTTAGCTAAGTCCTTAAATTGTTTCGTCTCATTTTTTAGTGACTTCTTTGTTATACAGGACCTCAGTGCGAGAAGGATGATTGGTGAAGGGCGTGAGTTTGATGGGCTTTATTACCTCAATTGCCACAGGTCCACTACAGTTTGTTCGGTCTCCGACTCTCTAGATTTAATCCATAGACGATTGGGACATCCTAGTTTATCTAAACTTCATAAGATGGTACCTAGTTTGTCAAAATTGTCGAAGTAAGATTGTGAATCGTGTCAACTTGGGAAGCACACCCACGCTACTTTTCCACGTAGTCCTAATAATCGTGCAGAGTCTCTTTTTCATTTAGTTCATTCTGATATTTGGGGTCCTAGAAGGGTTAGTTCTACGTTGGGTTTTAAATAATTTTTTACTTTCATTGATGATTACTCAAGGTGTACTTGGGTTTTCTTAATGAAAGATCGTTCTGAATTATTTTCCATATTTCAAACTTTTTGTGAAGAAAGACAATCAGTTTGGTGTTTCGATTCGCACTTTTCATAGTGATAATACATGTGAATATTTATCTTCTCAATTTCAATAGTTTGTCTTCCCGTGGCATTCTTCATCAAGCATCTTGTCTTTACACTGCTCAACAAAATGGGGTAGCGGAAAGGAAAAATAGGCATATTATTGAAACTGCACGCACTCTTCTTATACAAGTAAATATTCCATTGCATTTTTGGGGGGATGCAGTGCTCACCTCTTGTTATCTGATTAACTGTATGCCTTTCTCTGCTATTCAAAATTAGGTTCCACACTCTGTTTTGCTTCCTAAGGTAACCTTGTTTTTTCTTCCATCGCGTGTCTTTGGGAGCACATGCTTTGTCTATATCCTCAATCTAGGAAACGACAAATTGGCTCCTCGTGCTTTTAAATGTGTTTTTCTCGGTTATTCAAGGGTACAAAAGGGATATAGGTGCTTCTCACCTCACCTCCAGCGATACCTTATGTCTATTGATGTTACTTCTTTGAAGGTCAACCCTATTTTACATCCTCTCCAACTGAACAATTAGGCATTTCTGAGGTACTACCAGTTCCATCTTTTGGGAATCCCACCATAGTCTATCCTTCCACATCACCTTCTACAGCTCCATCTTCCACCGCTATTGACTTATCATCGTCATCCACGTCCAGATGATTCACGCCCGCCACCAGAATCCTTGCCTGTTGAGGACTTGTCTACACAGAGTCCTTCCATCGCCACTTGAAAAGGTACTTGCTCTACTTGTAATCCTCATCCTATCTATACTTGTTTGAGCTATCGTCGTTTGTCATCGACCCATTCTGCCTTTGTATCATCACTATCATCTGTGTCTATTCCTAAGACTACAGAGGAAGCACTTTCTCATCCAGGCTGGCAACAAGCTATGACTGAGGAAATGTCTGCCTTACACTCTAGTGGTACTTGGGAGCTTGTTCCTCTACCTCCAGGTAAGTCTACAATTGGTTGTCGTTGGGTATATACAGTGAAGGTTGTCCCTAATGGACAGATTGACCCCCTAGAGGCTCGACTAGTGGCTGAAGGTTATACACAAATTTTTGGTCTTGACTATGATGATACCTTCTCTCCCGTGGCTAAGATTGCTTCAGTTCGTCTCTTTTTATCCATGGCTATTGTTCGCCATTGGCCTCTCTGCCAATTGGATATTAAAAATGCATTTCTTCATGGAGATCTCGAAGATGAGGTATATATGGAGCAACCACCTGGCTTTGTTGCTCAGGGGGAGTCTACTAACATGGTGTGTAGACTACGACGAGCACTCTATGGCTTGAAGCAGTCTCCTCGAGCATGGTTTGGAAAGTATAGTATGGTTATTCAGGAGTTTGGCATGGTACGAAGTGAAGCTGACCATTTTGTGTTATATTATCACTTTGCTCCAGGTTTTGTGCATATATTCGGTGGTGTACGTTGATGACATAGTTATCGCAGATAATGATGATGAGGAAATTACCAAATTGAGACATCACCTTTTCCAGCACTTTCAGACTAAGGATCTTGGTCGATTGAAGTACTTCTTGGGCATTGAGGTTGCTCAATCCAAATCAAGAATTGCTATTTCACAGAGGAAGTATGCATTTGATATTCTTGAGGAGACACGAATGACAGATTGTAGGCATATTTATTCTCCAATGGATTCGAATGTTGAGCTCCTACCAGGTCAGGGGGAGCCTCTAAGCGATCCTGGAAGATATAGAAGGCTGGTAGAAAAGTTGAATTATCTGACTGTGAATCAACCCGACATTACCTTCCCGATTAGTGTTGTAAGTCAGTTCTTGAATTCTCCTTGTGATAGTCTCTGGAATGCAGTTATTCATATTCTTTGATATATAAAATCTGCTCCAGGGAAAGGACTACTTTACGAAGACTGAGGACATGAGAAAATTGTTGGATATTCAAATGCAGATTATGCAAGGTCACCCTTTGACAAACGATCCACTTCTGGATATTGTGTTCTAGTTGGGGGAAATCTGGTATCTTGGAAAAGTAAGAAACAAAATGTTGTATTTTTTTTTTCAGTTTCAAAAAAAAATGTGGTTGCTAGATCTAGTGTAGAAGTAGAATATTGGGCTATGGCAGTGGCAACATGTAAACTCGTATAGATCAAGCAACTACTGAAGGAGTTGAAATTTGGAGATACTGAAGAAATCGAACTTGTGTATCATCGAATCCAGTGTTTCACGAGAGGACCAAACATATAGAGATTGATTGTCATTTTGTCAGATAACATTAACTCTCAGGGGACATCGTCACAGTCAAGTGATCAACTTGCAGACATATTCACCAAGTCCCTAGCTGGTTCCAAAATGAGTTATTTATGTAACAAGCTTGGTACATATAATTTGTATGCAATAGCTTGAGGGGGACTGTTAGAATCTTAAGAATATTCTATAGAATATATGTAAATATAGCAAGTAGCTTGATTTACTCTGATTATAATTAGGAATTGATTAGGTATTGATTTGTATTGATTAGGTTTTAATTTATACTGATTTCCTTTCCTTTTACGACATGTAAACTTAGCTATTTAAACCCAATAGCTTGAGGGAATAATCAAGCTGAGTTTTATCTTATTTCTCTTCCATTTCACAGAAGAGCAGGAAGTGCTGCGTGTTACCAAGGCTTGTGCCCCAGACAGGCCCCTGGACCTTGATGACTTTACAAATACCATTCTGTCAGAAAGCTGGGGGATTATTAAAAATGATTTGATGTCAATCCTATACTATTTCCACTAGAACTGTCACATGGTGAGATCATGCAGTTCCTCATTCATTGCCTTAATTCCAAAAAAGAAAGGAGCCTTGGATCTCAAGGATTATAGACTAATCAGCCTGATTGGTAGTGTATACAAGATTGCTTTTAAACTTCTGGCTGAAAGGCGCAAAAGGGTGATAGATGGTTTGGTCTCAGGACATACAAAATGCATTCATCAAGGGTAGACAAATAACTGATGCAACACTTTTGCCAATGAGGTGTTACACTGCCAACTGAAGAGCGGTAGAATGTTTTGCAAATTGGATTTGGAGAGAGCTTTTGACCAATTAAACTGGTGTTATCTACTATTAGTCCTAAAAAAGGGGGCTTTGGTGAGAAATGGCTAAGATGGATCAAGTTTTGCATTTACCACAATCGAGTACTCGGTGCTAGTCAACAGGGGCCAATGGGTTTCTTCTTTCCTCAGAAGGGTTTGAGGTAGGCTGATCCCCTCTCACCCTTTCTTTTCATTCTTGCCATAGAATGCCTCAACAAGATGCTGGGAAAAGCTAAACAACTGCAGTGGCTTCCAAGTAGGCCAGATTCCAGGGAATCCTCTCTCTATTCCCCACCTTCTATATGCAGATGACACCCTCATCTTCTGTGGGGCATAGAAATCACAAGTACTTTACCTCAATCTCACACTCCAGATATTTGAAGCTCTCTCAGGTTTACACATCAGTATGTTGAAAAGCAAGGTGTATCCCATGAATGATGTTCCCAACTTTGAAGAATTAGCTGAATCCTATCTTGTGCATAGCTTCTCTCTCCACCACTTACCTGGGATTGCCTAGGTGCTAAATTCAAATCAATTGAAATTCGAGTTGGTGTAATTATTTGAAGCAAGGTTAGCATCATGCTGAATACAGTACCTCTCCATAGGGGGAAGACTGACACTCATTAACAGTGTATTGGATAGTATACCCACCTACCTAATGTCTTGGATCCCAGTCTCTAGCAAGGTAGTCAAGCAGTTGGACAAAATCAGGAGATCTTTCTATAGGAAAGAGGCAACAAGGATCAAAAATTTCGTTTAGCAGATTGGTCGAAAGTCACTATGCCTAAACAATTTGGGGGGCTAGGTATAAGAGACCTTGTTATCCATGCTTATGAAATGGCTCTGGATATACTGTCAATAAGAAAACTCATTATGGAAGAGGTGATAATGGCAATTCATGGATCCAAAGCCACTGGTCTACCAATCTACCCAGAAGAGCTTATGGAGTAGGGCATTGGGAGATCATCAGGAAGTTCTGGGATGAATTCTCTATGAATACATCCTTTAAGTTGGGAAATGGCATCACCTTCAAATTCTGGAGGGATAGATGGTTAGAGGGTCAATCCTAATGAATGAGTATCTAGTCCTATATCAACTAGCCATTGCTCAAGACTCCACAATCTCTCAAAACTGACAAAACAACATCTGCGATATTCAATTTAGAAGAGATTTCCAAGATTGGGAAATTCCACAGTTGATGAATCTCCTGGATAAACTAGTGGGCTATTTAGTAAATGAAAACGTGATTGACTACTAGCCATTGCTCAAGACTCCACAATCTCTCAAAACTGACAAAACAACATCTGGGATAATCAGTTTAGAAGAAATTTCCAAGATTGGGAAATTCCACAGTTGATGAATCTTCTGGCTAAACTAGAGGGATATTCAGTAAATGAAAACATGACTGACAACATTAAATGGAAGAATGGCCTTTATTTTGTCCAAGCAAGGTACTCTCATTTGTGCTCCACTAATGAAATCATTGACAAATAGCCCTGGAAGTATATCTGGAAAACAAGGCTCCCCAAAGATCACTTGTTTCAGTTGGTTAGCCCTCAATGAAGCTTGTTTGACCTAGGACAACCTCGATAGAAGAACACAAATTGTCAACAGATGCCCCATGTGTCAACAACAACTAGAGTCCAACAGACACCTTTTGCTACATTGCCCAATTGTGGCAAACATATGGTCCTTGTTCCTTAGTATTTCTGGTCTCAGTTGGGTTATGCCTCAAAGTATTAAAGGAGCTTATGAAATTGGTTTGGATGGAATGTTGATAAAGCCATCAAGAAAGTTTGGCAAATGATATCTGCCTGTATATTTTGGTGTATTTGGACTGAAAGGACTCCCCACAACACTCCTCAAGCCAGATGCTTTTTTATGGTTGTATAGTTGGCTTAATTTATCCCCTGTAGACTGTCCTATTAGTTTTCTGGATTTTGTCAGCTCATTTGCTTTAGCTTAGGCCTATGAGGCCTCATTTTGTATTATACCCGACTCTATCCCCTCTTCTATACTAATTGCATCTTCTTGATGCCGTTCTATAAAATCTATTACTTCATCAAAAAAATTATTTCACTTTACTAGTTAACCTTGTAAACCAGGGGCATAGCTACATACATCAAAAGGTGGTCACTTCTATGGGAAATTATACTATGTATATAAGTCAAAAATGTTACTTTTCATACATATATATTAAATCTTGAAAGTATTCTTGAACTTCCTTATCGAAATTTTTGACTTCGCCACTGTTGTTACTTATTTAAAGTATAAGCATCATGGTGCTTCCTAGCACAGGACAAAGAATAAGGCAGACGTAGATCAGAAACAACACTCATTGATTTTTTTCTAACATAGAGTAAAATTGAACGTGAAATAGATTCACAGACAACAGTAAAAATGTTGTATGTTACTCAACGTTGTTGTAACTTAGTACTCTCTTTGTCCCAATTTATGTGACACACTTTTCTTTTTAGTATGTTCCAAAAAGAATCTCACCTTTCTATATTTAGAAACTATATAACGTTAAAACTATTATTTTACTCTTAATGAGATGATTTATAAGTCTTACAAATGTCTAAGAATTGTTTTAAACCACAATTTTCAAAAGTCTTCCTTTCTTTCTTAAATTCCGTGCAGAGCCAAACAGTGCCACATAAATTGGGACGAAGGGGTAACTAAGTAGGTGTTTGGTCGCAGATTTCAAATATTTTTCACTTTATTTAAATTTTATGAAGTTAGAGTTGAAGATGGAGTTGTGTTTGGTTATACTTTTTGCAGAGGAGAGAAGAGAGCTCTTTTCTCATGTTTGGATTACTTACAAACTTGGAGTTGGAAAACAGGTTTGAAGTAGTTTTGCAAATTTGGAATCCAACTCCAAGTTGGATTTGGAATTTTTATAACCAAGCACTGGTTTGATATTAAGTGAAAAATTATTTCCAAAAAAAAAATGAATAATTCTCATGGCTAAATGGATCCTAAATGGTTCTACGTTGAACTTCAGCCCCTTCAAGTTGGCCATGGGATAACGTTCTCCGACACCCCACGCCATTTCATGTCCTGCTACGTGAACTTGGTTGCTTGTTTGACTGGTTTATTGGCAAGTGAAGCCAGGAAAGTTCTATTCATTTGTCCAAATATGTTTTTTCAGCTTATCTATTGATTGAACCAGTCGTTGTTCTCTTGTTGACAGGCATACGAGGTGGGATTAAGGAGTGAAATAAGCAAATGTACCTGAAACTGATCCTTCTTAGTTTACAATGCTACTTGTACCCACTAATACAAAAAGAACAATGATGGATAGAATGAAATGGTATGTATGTCTTTTCTTTATTATTGGAAGGGAAGGCAAAGACAATCCGGGTGATATACATACAAAGGCGTTGGTCCATCGGTGCCTCAAGGGAAATCATCTGCGCCAGTGTAAAAAAGAAATTCACGTTTTGCGGGTTGATAATGTGATTCATTAAATCAAGAGTTATTTTTTGTTTGCTTTTCAATTTAGGTCCAAGGATAGTATCCTCTAGCGCACGGTGTCGGGCTTGATATATTGGATGCCTCGAGTCTCGCCTAGTTTATACTTTTTGGTTTATTTGGAACTTTCATGGTGACTAGTTTAATAGTAACCACATAAAATAGGAAAAAAAGGACCTAGCAAGGTACATATCAGAATTTTAAGTGAATATGGTCCTAATTCATATACGTATAAATTCATTATACTTGAATAATGAATTCCTTATAGAACATTCTATAGAATGCCTACGGAAATTCTCTATTTAATTAGAGTATTTTCTTATCTTATTAACATTATCTATCATATAATACATAGTCTAGGACTATAGACAGAGCACCTCTTGTATATTGCTGCTCAATCAATGAGAAGCTTCCATATTTTCATATGGTATCCGAACAGGCAGAGATCCTAGGTTCAAGTCTCATCGTCATTGATTATCAAAAAGAATTTCCATGTCTTCGGCTGATGGAAAAAAAAAAAACCCTGCATTTAGAGATGTGTTGAAGATATAATTAAATAAATAAAGGTGTGTTCTCTTTAATAATTTAAGCCTTTAGGATGAGATGGTCACATACTTAAATATTCATGTGGTATCAGAACCTCTACGATCTTGGTAGAGGCTCAAATAGCTTCTGCTAGACCTGCCAATATATGTCGCTCACAGGGCCAATGTTTTCTTCTTTTGTGCTTCCTTTTGGGGCCTGGCACTGATCCTCTGTTTGGCAATTGGTGCCCCTACTCTTCGCACAACCATTCAAGCACTGTCCTTCTCTCCAACAATTTTATATGTTGGCGCCTCCTTTAAATCTTGAATTTCTTGTAATTGTTCTACCAATTCAAGTTACACTTTTAATGTTCTGGAGATTTGCAACACGTCTCTTTTTGGTGATTAAGAATGGATTCTCTATATGTGTAGTACAAGAAGCTCTTTTTTTTTGTTGTACAGTTAACTGTGACTTTCCAAAGGAAACAATTCCAGCACAACTTTTCCTTTTGGTGATTGTTCCTGATTGTGCTTTATTGTAAGGATATTTCAACATTAAATTTCTATGTTCTCAAATCAAGTAAACTAAAGTTGGTTTCCCCACTTTGAGTTTGAGGGGGCATGTTAGAATATCAAGTTAATGTGTCTAAATTCATATACAGTAGGATTTATCAACTGAATAATGGATCTTATAATATATTCTGTAGCATCTTGAGATTTTCTTTTGATGAAGAGTACGCCTTAGGATTTTCTCTTATTTAATTATAGAATATTTACTTGCCATATTAGTATAGACTATAGAGATCAATTACCTACCATATTGTACATAGTTTCTCTCCAATGTAACGAGCGCCTATTGTATATTGTAAATCAAGTCAATTCAGATGCTTTTCTATTTTCACGGTACACATGTCGACAATCGACGATAGCTTCGCTCCAAGTGTTTAGAGTTATATGTATTGAATTGTGTGACTATCTCATCTAAAAGTTTAAGTTTTTTAGGAGAGACATTTTTATCTACTTAGTTATATCTTCAAGAAACCCCCTCAGGTGTTGGCCTGTTTCTTTTTCATCAACCAAGCATGTCGAAATTCTTTTTGATAATGGGTGTCTGTGAGACTTAAACCAAGGACCTTTGTCTACTTTAGTATGAATTGTGTGACCATCTCATTTAAAAGATTAGGTTGTCAGCTTACAAAAGACATTGTTTTTCTACGAAATACATCCAATCTTCTATACATAAAGGAACCTCATGGTGCACTGAAAGTAAATAAGAGAAAAGAGGCTGCTCCTCAAGTGAAGAAGATCTTTCTACACCATCAAAAGCTCTCATGTTCCTCTCTTTCCAAACAATCCACATTAATGCTAGAGGTGCAACATCCCATTCCCTTCATCTTCTTTTTCATCTTCTGAGAGCCCAACCGACATCAATAATTCCCACCACAAATAAGACATCCGTAACAGGAGGTGATATCTTTCCCCGAGTCTTCACACATAAAGCTCCAACTAACATAAGTAATCTTCCTCAAATTCTCCTTTGTCAAAATCACCCCTCTCAAAGCTAACCAAGTGAAAAGATACGCTTTTCTCGCTACCCTAGGGATCCATAACCAAATATATGGAAAGGTTGGCTCCTCCTTAACCAGAAGCATCTCATAATAGAACTTACAGAAAAATACACCGTATTCCTATGCCCTCCATCTCCATACATCATGATTATCCTGTGAAATTTTTTTATTGCGAAAAGCAAATCAAGCAAAAGTTGATATTCTTCCACCTCTGAGTCTTGCAAGTTCCTCCTAAATCTCAAATCCCACTACAGTTCTCCTTATAGACTCCACAAACATTGGATTGGCATCTCCTTTTGGCATGAAATTTTTTAGTTATGTAGACATATGAATCTCAAAGTCTTGTTCCCACACCACCTATGTCCCCAAAAGCTCACCTTACCCCCATCACCCACCCTGAATGAAATGTTAAGAACCTCACGAGCATTCATCCATGCCATGCCAGCAAAGTTTAAACAGGATTGATATATCTGTAATGTTGGTATCGCTTGCATTAGTTCATAGTTAGACAACTTTATGACATAAAAGGTGATAACACCATCATGCCAGCTGATCTTCTTGTATCAAGTTGCTCTATTACTCAGTCATGTCTAAAATTGCAAAGCACCCTTCTACAAGCATGATAAGAAAATGGCCATTTATCATCTTTGTTGCTATAATAAATAATTAAAGTTGAATTCCTTTATGTGGTCATTTCAATATATGGACTTAATAATGGGTATCTTACTTTTTTAGGCTGTTCAAATGCTTTTGGCATCACGCAAAAGTATGAAAGAAGAAAAAGCTATGGGTAGCAATGTTGGAACCAAAAAGAGTGAAGTGAAATCAAAGGCAGAGGTAGACCCAATTCAAGTAAGTGCCTATATCATAGCATGCCAATTCTGATACTCCCTCATTCCTGATTTGTTTGGAACAATTATTTATTTGCAGAGTAAACAATCTTTTCAAACATTTATTAAATATTTATAACTTTAAATTCTAATGAGTAATTTTTATTTAGTTTAAACATGTAAATTTTATCTTAAATATAAATTCGCTCTGAAACTTAGATGAGTTGACACTTTTACACTGAACTCTTGGGGAAATAGTTGTTAGGCTGTATCATGTTTCCACTAACTCACCTGGTAGCCTGTAAAACTTTCTTCATTTATAAAAGGATAACCACATGGATCCGAAAATGGGAGCAGATGTAAGGGAATGAAAGGAACAGTAAAGGTTAAAAAGAAGAGTAAAAACTCTAGGCAGTAATTTGAGGAATATGTCAATGATAAGAAGTTCCTAGCTTTAGATGACTAGCCCTACCAGAATATCATGTGCAAAGCTTTTGACATTTTCTTCTGTTCTTTCACTTTGTTCAACTGTAAAGCTGTTGAAATGTGTTAGGTATTATTAGTTAATATGAGCGAATATTACAGTGTGCATTTAATGAGAATTAACTTCTTGGCACATGATATACAAAATTCTCTTTTTTCCTCTATGCATGGCACAAGCAGAGGTAGATGGGAACTTTATCAGGAACCCTTATAGAAGTATGAAATATGTTACCAATCATGCTCTCTTATGTCATCTCATTTTGTGAATGTTAGATGTGATTTTAAAAATCCTTCTCAAGAAATTGAGGTTATTTAATTCATTGACAATTTGGAACTTTTCTCTTTTTGCTAACTTCTATATAATTCAGCTTCAGCCACTTGGATATTCAATGTTCCTTTTCATTAAACTAATGACATCTTTTTCTGGAAATCCTAGCTATTATTAGCATGATATCGGGAAATCTCATTGTTATTACTTTAAAAAGCATGAGACTAGTCTCCTAATGCAGAATTATGTTCTCTGTTTTAAAAGAACTAGTTTTTATATTTAATTTGGTTAAGAAAAACAAATAAACTGTTTTCCATAATGTTACTTGCTTTCGAGGGAAATTGTGCGAGTTATCCTTCACTCATTTAACGGACGAGTATCAAAGGCAAGAATTGTTGCACTCTCTTGCTTGAATGAATGCACTCATTGCGCGGTTACCTTTTAGTCCTTTTCTCCTCCTTTTTCAGGTTGACCTGCTTCTTGGAAAAGCATACTCAGAATGGGGTCGTGTCAGCGATGCTGTATCTGTGTATAATCAACTCATTTCTATGTATCCTGATGACTTCAGGGGTTACTTAGCGAAGGTTCTTTCCATCTGGTCCATATTTTACCGCATGGTTATTTGCATTTTTTCCGCTTAAAGTTTGTGCATTAAATGGTCTACAAAATTTTGGAAATCATCGTGGATGATCCAAAAATTGTGTTTTGTGCAATTATTAGTCTTGACACACTTTAGTAATATTGTGTATTCATGTCAAGTTTAATTACAAAAGAAATAGTAGAGTTCCTAATCTTGCAAAGCTTAGTTTTAATGTGGAGATAGTAGAAATAAGATTCAAAGAATAGTGTGAAGTGTAGCAACAACAACATACCCTGTGTAATTCCACAAGTGAGGTCTGGGAAGGGTAAGGTTTACCAAGTGAAGGAATAAATTGCTATTTCTCATATATATGTCAAAGTAATGTAAATGAATAATAATGAATAAATAGCATAATATCTTATAGAATAGGAAAAAATTCCAGAACATGATTAATTTTTTGAATTTATATGTTCTTGTTTGTAGTTTTTAAGATTTCATCTCGATTTGTGCAGGGTATTATTTTGAAAGAGAACGGAAATGTTGGTGATGCTGAGCGAATGTTTATACAAGTGAGTATATGAATAGCTTTATGAACAGTCTCAGACACCCTTCCCACAAATTGACACCAAGATAAATGCTTCCTTCCATATTGTTGGTCATTAGTTATGGTGCAATTATTACTTCCCAGATATGATAAATGGTTTACCCTTCTTATTGCGGAACATTGTGATTTTGCGTTCTTATAAGCAATGTGAGAAATAATGGAGAAAAATATTATTGAATTGTTATTCTACATTATTACACTGAACCCTATTTGTAGACACTATATTACAATCCTTTTTCATGTAGAGACTATATACAATCCTATTCCTATTCTTATTCTAATATCCCCCCTCAAGCTGGTGCATACAAGTTATAGGTACCAAGCTTGTTACACATGTAACTAATACAAGGACCAGTGAGCGACTTGATGAAAATCTTTGCAAGCCAATCACTTTGACTTACACAAATTTTGTAAAAATATTTCTGAGAGTGCTTAGTCCTCTCCTGAAATGCCGGATTTGATGCAATATGAAGGGTCGCTTGATTCTCACATGCAAGTTCCATCTAGTGGATTTCTCCAAATTTTAATTCTCTAAACAACTGTTTGATCTAAACTAGCTCACAAGTAGTTATACCCATTGCTCAATATTCTATTTCTACACTAGATCAAGCAACAATATTTCGTTTCTTACTCTTCCAGGGGTACCAGATTACCTCCTACTAAAATACAATATCCAAATATAGAACGTCTATTAAAAGGTGATCCTGCGCAATCAACATTTGTATATCCAACGATCTGCTCATGGCCTCAATCCTCAAAGAGTAGTCCTTTGCCAGAAGCTGACTTCATAATTACAGAATGCAAACAATTGCATCCCAATGACTATCACAGGAGAATTCATAAATTGATTTTACAAACTCACAGGAAAAGGAATGTTAGGTCTAGTCATTATGAGATAATTCAATTTACCAATCAACTGTTTATATCTTCCAGTATCACTGAGTGGCTCCCTTCTTCATGGTAGTAGTTTAGCATTTGGATTCATAGGAGTGTTAATTGGTCTACATCCCATCATTGATGTTCTTCAAGAATATCTAAGACATACTTTTATTGTGAAATAAAAATACTTGATCTCGACTGAGCAACCTCAAAACCTAGAAAATATTTCAGTCTATCAAGGTCTTTAGTACGGAAATGCTAATAGAGATGTTACTTTGAGTTAGTGATACCATCCTACTCGTTGCCCGTGATAAGATATCATAAACGTAAACCACCAAATAAATACACAAATTTGGAGCAGAATGGTTATAAAACACAGAGTAATTAGCTTTACTATGAGTCATGTCAAACTCCTGAATTATTGTAGTGAACTTCCCAAATCAGGCTCGAGGAGACTGTTTCGGACCATAGAGTGACTGGCACAGTCAACATACAAAGCTACTAGTCTCTTTTTGTGCATCAAAACTAGCTGGTTGTTCTGTATAAACTTTCTCCTCCGAGTCACTATGGAGAAAAACATTTTTAATGTCCAACTGATAAAGAAGCCAATGGAAAACAAGCATGGATAGAAAAAGACAGACATATGCTGTTTTTGCCACGGGAGAGAAAGTATCATTATACAAGCCCAAATATATGAGTACACCCCTTGGCAACAAGGCGAGCCTCAAGTCGATCAACTTTGACTGCATAAGCCCAACGACAACCAAAACAAGCTCCCAAGTAGCACTCACATGTATCACAGACATCTCGTCAATCATAGCATGTTGCCATCTTGGATGAAAAAGTTCTTCACTCATAGACTTAGGGATGAAATAGAAGACAAAGATGATATAGAGGGATAATGGGGTGATAATGGATGATGATAACTTAAAAAGGTATAATGGCGGTTAGTGCTATGATTTATATACTTTTTTGAAGTGCAACCAATTGACTAAGAGAAAACAGGGCCGTGGTAGGTGCAGGTCCCGCACTGGACATGAATCATCTAGCTTGATGTTGGACGCAAACGATGATGATAAGTCGGGAATGGTGGCACTGTGTCTAATGTAGAAATACCTATAGATTCTTCAAAAGTTGATATAGGGAAGATCTCAAAGATATCAAAATGTAAGGTAAGGTCAAGACTAAAAAAATATGATATCGGCTGACATAAAATACCGACAACGTTATATTTTTTTAGTCTCGACCTTTACATATTCTGATATCTCCGAGGCATTACATGTATCAACTTTTGAGGAATCTACGATTACTTCTACATCACCCGCCACTATACTTTTGACTTATCATCATCATTCGCGTCCAACATCAGACCGAGATGATTCACATCCTATGCCTGACCCTGCACCTACTGCTGACCTGTCTCCTCCTAATCAACAAATTGCACTTCGAAAAGGTATACAACCCACTCGTAATACTAACATGCACCTCAGCCTGGATGCTATGCTGGATAAACAATCTTATATTTGAGCAGAATGTTTGGCTTAATATCTTGTAAGGGTGAATTATAAAACCTGGTAAGGATAAACTATTGAAGGGGGACTAACTATGTAATCAATGAAAATACTTGGTCACTAGGATCGTGTTGTCAGCTCTGAAAATCATGGTTCGTATTTTGGTTTTCCAGTGACCGTCCTTGCTTCATATTAGTTTACCTCTGCTCTTTTTCCCATATACAATTTATCTATTGAAAAGGCATAGGTTCCTAAATTGCAGTGTCATGATAGTCCCTCTATGTTTCTACCTATGCTTCATATTAGTTTACCTCTGGTCTTTTTCCCATATACAATTTAGCTACCTATGCTGCTTGAGCTCTCCAAAATGCCGCAGCACCTATGTTGGATCTTCAAAAAATGCATTTTGAGGATCTGACATGAGTGCAGTGTGTTTGACACAAGATATTCAACATCCAAGTTATGCTACAGGTTTATATGATCTTTCTGTGATATTGACATGCTTGCCTGATTGGTATTGGAGTCGGAATGCAAACTTGTTGAAAAAATTTCTCTTCGTCTAAAATTATGCACCTGCAATTTGCTTTTGAAATTTTTTAAGAATTTAATATTAAAACTTTAGATTTATATCATTTATCTTCTAACATGGCGGTTGATGTCACAGGCAAGATTCTTTGCACCAGGGAACGCTAAGATGCTTGTTGATAAGTATTCAAAATGATTTCCCTTGAATGGTCCTTTGATAATCCGGGCTGTTACACTATTGAGATGGCTCAAACAGTAGCTTGAATTGTCCAACACTAGAGAAAGGTAAGAAGCAGTAATGGGTGACAGTTTCCAACATCTGCTTCAGTACTAATAGCTGGCTGCTACTGGATGCATATTCAAGATATGTACTACCTACTTGTGTACACATAGGATATTTCTGTTTGAATACTGTGGCACGTTTGTTGAAAAGCTGTGTGTTTGACATTCAGTTTAAACTGAGGTTGGAACTAACTGTATTCCCTTTTTTTCTTATTAATTACTCGGTTGCTTTTACATGATATACGCCAGTTCAGCACTCAGCAGACTCCTTAGATGATACATGAAGTTAATGTTATTGACGCATTACTAACTTGGCTAATTTGGTCTGCGGGGATCCGATGAAGGAAAAAGAGCTATCAGATTGAATTAAAGATAAAGCAGCTATAAACTGGTCCTGCTACTCATTTAACAAATCAACCAACCTGGAGATGAACCCCAACCAACCACCTCCATCTCATCTTTAAATTCATTATTTTTATAAATTTTCTTTTTTATGTTTCAAATAAGTAAAAACTTTGCTAGAACTTCTTTGTAGGAGAAAAAAATATTTGGTTTATGATTATGAAATTTTAGCCAAGTTTTTTCTCGGGTTTTACCCAAAAGGAAGAAAAAGAAACACACTGTTACAAATAGTTATTACATCTAAATAAGATATAATAAGAATTTATACT
>JACEIK010002078.1:52094-77593 GCA_018107945.1 Datura stramonium | reverse complement strand
TGTAAATTTTAATAAATGTGCTAGTGATTTTAGTTTTTTTTTTAAAAGAAATTATTTCTTGGTGTAGTGTGATTATTTAATTTTTTTTATAATTTTATTAGTCTAAAGATAGTTAGCTATTCAATTTAGTTTAATAGTTAAAAAGTAAAATAAATAGATAGAGAAAAAGGGGGCAAATAAATTAGCAACAACTTAAACTAACTTTAAAAAGGATAAAGAAATTTAAAATAATTTTTTTAAAAAAGAAAAAAAGAAATAAAATAATATCATAATCATGTCAATTGGCTTGAAAAAATTATATAGTAAAAATAACTAATAGTTAGAACAAGTCGTCATTGAATTTAACGTACAAATTTTAAAAATGCAAAATTGGGAAAAATTTACAATATGTATAAATTAAGTTGAAACAAGAAGAAATACACAATTAAAATAAATAAATCATGTATTGATTAACGCAATTAACGATTAAAAAATAGCTGATCTTTTTCACAAAAAAAAAAAAAGATTAAGTTCAAAATATAATTAAGACTAATGAGAATTTATGAGGATCTGAAATAATTTAGGATAATCTTTTATGTATTGTGTGTTCAAGATATGTATGAAAGGAAGATAGTCTCCGTATACGAATAACTTGAGAAGCGATAAGTTAAGAGACGAAGAAGAAATTAATGTACAAAACATGCATGCATTCATGAGACGAACGTTAACTTGAGATGAAGAAGATATAATAACACTAGTAAGTACTCTGTTGTTAGATGGGGCCGGCAAAAACAAAAGGGAAAAAGCATGCAGTACAATGACATTATAATTAATATATATAGCTAGCTAGCTAGGTAGATGGTCGGTCATGAAGTGCACAATTGAGGCGGCATGATGTGTTGGTGATTGTCTGGAGAGCAGCAGCCGACGTTGTGAATGATATTATTATCATTATCATCATGATCACCAGCTGGAGGTTGTTGTGTCTTGTTAGAAGAAGAAGCTGATTGTATAGTTTTCAAAATGTTCTGAAAGAGGGAGACTTCACAAGGAATCTTGAGGACTCCCTGCTGTTGGAAACCAAACTCTTCTTCGGCTTCTCTCAAGAGGACTTGAAATGATTGGTGGGCCAAGTAGTCCATTGGAATCACGAATCTCTTCTCCTCGTTGCCAACGCATACTGCAAGGCACCCTTTGGGAACTGACTCATCCGATGATCTGTCCTTGTCCTTTTCCGAAAATGAGAGGGTCTTCTTGAGGAACTTATTGATGCTACTCGTACTAGTAGTACTGCTGCTGCTATTGAGTTGAAGGTGGGTAGAGGAGGGGGATGCAGCTGCAATCCTCTTCCATTTCTTCAGCAGCTGCTGAAGCCTAACTATTTGTCTGATCTTATTAGACCTAAGAACCTGCTGCTTGTTATTTGTTGTTGCATCCATTTTGAGAAGCAGCTACCTAGATGATACATTTATATATATATATAGTATAGGACGGATCGAGCCTAATTAATTAATATTGATCGTCGATTCCCTTTTAATTAATTAAAAATACTATACTATTTTTAATAATTGATTATTCTACTACAATAAATAATGTGGATGCCTATAGGTACCTTAATTCATCAATCATCATTATTACTATTAGCAATCTCAATAAATAAATTAATCTAAAACTCTCTCGGTCATTATTATCAAATATAGTAGGTTACTAACCCTAGCTAGCTACCTCTCTTCCGTACAAGTTACAATGAATTAACTAACTGCATGAGATGGAGCTAGAGAATGAAGCTAAGGGATTTATATTGCAAGTTGCGTCACATGGATCCTTCAATTATATTCATCACAGCTAAACTGTACGAAAGCAATACAAACTCCTCTATTCTAATTAAAATAACCCACTTGCCACTTGCTTGCTGCTAATTAAGTAGTACTGTGGCTTCTCACACAATATGTTTAATTTGCAACTGGCCGGCCATGACGACCTCTGCGGCATCATAATTTCTTGTGGCATGTGGTTAGTCCCTATTCCCACTTCCCATTTTTTGTTTTGTATATACCTGACTCTTTTTCCTATTTCTATTTTAGATTAGGTTCTCCATATTCTTCTTGTTTTGTGTACCCAATCATCTAATCTTGATCATAAGGAAACTATAGACGGCCCCCCCATTATATGAATAATGGGGTTGGTTTAGGCACATGATAATCCCTGAGAAAGTCAAAAGGTGTAGATAGTAATGCAGATGAACGTGCAGATTAATATGAGTTGCGCAGCGTAAGACGTGGGAGCCTGAAATAACGTGGATTCATTCTTGGGGAACTTTATATAAGTATATTTCCTCTTCTTCTCATGACTAGCTGCCATGTGATAATTAAATGCCCTATACCGCTATACGTACATTTCAATTGTACTGCCATGTTACACATCTGTCTAATACACCCTTTTTTTTATTCAGGAATGACAAGTGTGGACGCAATAAGAGAATGAATGGGACTTCAACAGAAAATCTATTGATTTAGCTGTGAACCCTAATAACTCGCCTATATATTTTTTAAAAGAAATTCAAACAAAATTATATATTTTCTACAATATAATACACTCAAAGCTTCATTACATTACATGCTTAGAGCACATCCGCTCTACTCTTTTTTGCCTCAAATAAAGATGATGCAACTCTAACTTATATGATGTGATACGCTTTATATCCCCTAAACATATAAAGAAAACAACTTTTTCTTCTTTCCTTTCCTGTTACGAGATTCTTAATTAAGAGCTAACACACCATTTGCTAGACAGACAATTCTTTTCCATACTACTGAAAATGTTTCCTGCGACGAGTCATTTTTCAGTAATATATGTTTGATTACCAGAGAGTGACTGTCGCCTTAGCATTCAACTTTCTTAATTTTTTCTACAATGGTCTATTGGTTTCAATTGTGTACTTCTCTAAATAAATTTGTTAAAAAAAAAAAGAGATTGCTAGTGCTCAAATATTTTTAGCTAAAAATCTTTAACCAACATCACGATGTTTCAACTCTGTATTTCTTTTTGTTTCATCTTTAAATGGAAGGACAACTTGTCTCAATTGCGTATTTCTTCATTTCAGGCCTAAATAAACAAGTTTTTATACAAACTTTGAGTGATAAAAAGATCCCAGCAACACAACAAATATATTTCACTACTATAAATCGTTAATACGCAAAAAATCATCAAAAATTATTTACTATCACTCTACAACCAATCACCAGAAAAGCATTTTAAGGAAAATGACTATCCTAGAAGCATGCCTACAACAAGGAGTTCATTCCCATTCACCAAAATGATTAGTGATATTCTTTTAGCCCTCAGGTGGAGTTACCTTTTCGTAGTTGCTAGCCAACTGCATCATAAATCCTAAGATGGAAGAAACATATTACAGCTTGCTGCACCCAAAAATTACAATTACAATCGGTACCTCATAAAAGCTTCCACCAATACCTAGTTTTCCTCTCCCAACCACAGCCGCTGATTCGTCAAATAAAGGAAGACGTGTGGGATTATGAACCAAGACAAGCCTCCTAGATGTTGACCAAGATCTTTAAAGATAAATAGTACCTGCTGAATTCTGGCATTATGATCCAAAACTGATGCAAACGGATAAGTTCTCAATCTAAAAGATCTATAATAAGATGCTAAGAATTTCATTGAGGATGCTGGCATGCAATAACTTTAAATCCCCTCAATGGTTGTTTATCTTGAACCTGGTAGTTTAAAATAGACTATACACAAGGATAAATTGGAGAAATGGGAAATCAAGAGTGTAGTCTGTGCAAGAGAAGGATTAATCTATCACGCATCTTTTCTTCGAGTGCAACTTCTCTACCCTTATATGGGGGAAAATGATTGAATGGTTGCAGTTATCCAGACCTAAGATGGCATGGAAAGATGAGGTAGAATTGGCTAGCAAAACAATGAAAGGCTGGAATGCATCAACAGAAATGTTTAGAATGACTAGCAGGAAATGTCTGTTATATTAGGCAAGAAAGGAGTTTAAGGGTGTTCCAAGACAAACAAAGAGATGGTGAAAAGATTGTCAAATTTATTATTCGAGATGTCTTCTGCAGAGGAAGTTTAAGCACTGGAATACCCAAACTGGAAAAAATTAACTACTACCCATAGTCTCTTTGTTTTAGCATGTCTGGCTTTGACAAGGCTAATGCATGGACTGTTGAGGTTTGAGTAGCTATTTTAGCCAGTTGGGGCTCCTGTCCAACTGATGGCAGTTTGTTTGTATGTACGGCCATTCTTTGGTAATTATGATCGACAAAAAAAAAGTAAAACAAATTGGATGGAGAGATTTTACTGGAAAGGACAAAACAAAAAAGGCAAGAGAGAAACTGCAAAGACTGGGATTTTATCAGAAAGAAGGAAATGAAAGTGAAGTGAATATAAAAAGAACAGAAAGAAATTGAAACAGAGATTTTACTACGAAAAACAAAAACAAAAACAAAAAAGGAAGAAAGAAAAGAAGAGAAAATGAAAAGGAGTGATAAAAGATTTTACTGGAAAGAACAAAAGAAAAATGAGAAAGAAATAAAGTTCAAAAAGCAAAAATTTAAAGACGGTGGTGGCGCTGTGTGTGTGTGTGTGGTGATGGTGGTGGTGAAGTTTGATTTTCAAAGTCTTGGATGAGAAATCATGCTCGAGTAAAAGAGTGAATGTTTTTTATAAAAAGACATCCAGGAGTTGTAAATGGGACATCATATGTAATATTTTAGAAGACTGGGTATTTTGATTTTTAAATCTTTAAAGTGGATCTTCCTAGAAAATAATAGAACAATTCAGCCCATTCATGTACCAAGGAAATGATAACAAGCAATAGGAATAATTTGCAGGCAACCACCTTTCGATTCACAGTCTATATGAACTTCATCAGCAGTGAAAACAATCATAACCACCAGACGCTAGTTTCAGGGCACACAAAAACTTGCCTCGAGAGTCAAGACCAAAAAACATGAAATGGAAGCACATCTAGGATGATCATTTTTGAACAATTTTCCAACATCAGACTTCCAATTGCTATTAAAGATTTCTTATGGAGCACTTTACCTTGTTGAAACAAAAAGAAAAAGGAACTCATATATCTCCATTGAATGGAACCTTTGAAGAAGGAAACTATTCCACCTTGCACACCTCAAATGTCAACCGAAACCTGACCTCTCTCTCATAACGACCTTGATGAATATGACTGTCCTTGCATAAGAAGAAGTTGCCACTAGCTCTATAAAAGTAAAACACTTTCATGAGATGTAGAAAGCAGCAAGGACACTACTGTTGCAGACACTATAAACAACATTCATCTTCCTACTTACTGAAAATTCAGACCAAGATTATACATAGTGAGTCTACTCAAAGCAAGAACGGCAACCAAACAGTTCAACAGTATCAAAATATTGGGCCTCGGCATAAGGCATAAGTGTTGAATATAGAGAAGTCAGAATGCCAGCAGATGATTAGGTTTAAAGGATGCTTTTGAATGTTGAATATCCACAGAGGTAGTATCAACAAATGCTACCATACTTGGAATGACACAGATAGTATCACAACTCCAAAAGGCTAAATTGAAGGGCATCCTCCATCTAATAGGAATAGAGTTCCCAGCTTAACTGTAAAAAAGAAAATACTTTTATAGCAGTCGAAAGTAACATAATACCTTCAGCATAACAAACAAAAAGAGGCACCACGTTGGTAAAGTTCAAGATGTTCCCAAAGGCCTTGACCCTCAACCAGAAGAATCATTGTGATGGAATAAGTACAAAGAGCTATTCTAGCATAGCCATATAGGTAGTTACGAAAAGCAAAAGATGGTAAAATCTTTGAAGACTGTAGCAAAGTAAAGAGAAAAGCTAAGAAGGTTGCTACCAACACCCTCAGGTAAAATTCTAGATGACTTGTACCAAAAGTTAGGGACATGGACGGAGAGAAAGAAACATAAATCTAGCACGAATGATAGAGAAAGGGATACAAACTTCAACTATGATAAGTGTATTATCTATTTTGGCACTGCAAGGTGGCTACTGATCTTTGGAACATGTTCTTCTGCGTTTTTGGGTTGAAATGGGTCATGTCACGACCATAAAAGAGGCACAATATGAACTGGAGCATGTGGAGAGTTGATGAAACCATCAAAAGGATCTTGTTAATGATCCCTGCTGCTATCGTCTGAAGTATTTGGAATGAAAGGAATAGAAGGCGTTTTGATGGAACCTCAACTCCAAATCACTACCCCAAAACTAGATGCTTACTCTTACTCTTTTGCTGGCCTAAATTGGCTAATGTATTTTTGGAGTTTATTAGTTCCCTTGTCTTAAAACTAACATACTTCAAAACATCTATTGTTTCTTTCTTTCCATACTGTCCCCCATATACGAGGTGAAATGATTCTCAACATTTCTTTTGACTCTTGTTGCCTCCCCTCCTGATCCAACAACTGAGAAGATCTGAGTATACTCCTGCATTATCCACTTTGCAATGTAGGAATAAATGGCTATTGGTTTCAGCAGCATCATTGCAAAGGAAACACCTAGATGCTATCTGGAATCCCTTCCTTTGTAGCCTTTCATGAGTGAGACAAGCTCTCCTAGCTACTAACCATGTAAAACACTTTACTTTGGTTGGAGCTTTACATTTCTAGACCTGTTTGCAGGGCCCTAATTTACCACCTGGCTGCTCCCTCATAACCTTCTTGTACATCCTGTTAAGAGTGAATCTACCATCCCTGCCATGCTTCCATTGTATAGAATCTGGTTCTGGAGAGACCTTTAAATTCACCCAATTCTAGAAGAAGTTGTCATTCTCTCCACTTCCCAATCATTCATGTGTCTTCTGAAGTAAAAATTCCATCACCGAGGAGACCATAAATCAGCAACTTTTGCATCTAGATTGCTACAGAATGAGAATAAGTCTGGGTAAGAATTCATTAAGTTCTCTTGACCAAGACAAAACCTCTTTCCAAAATAGAATCTTGATACCATTTCCAACTTTGTATTGTATATTCCTCTAACAATGGCCAAAGGTTCCTGATAGACCTCCACGCTGCTACACCATAAGTGCTAGTAACTGAGTTTGTACACCATTGAGAACTCTGTCCATAGTTAACAAGGATTAACTCTTTTAATAAAGCTTGATCTTGCTTAACAAACCTCCATAACCACTTCATCAAAAGACAGTTATTTTGGATTTTCAAATTTCTGATCCTTAATCCTCTTGACTGTCTGCTTAGCCTGCAAGTGTACCAGTTTACGAAGTGCACTCCATTGCCCTCTCTATTTCCTTTCCACAAGAAGTCTCTCCTCAGTTTATCCAACTTGTTCTCCCCTTAGTAGGGGATGGGAAACAAGGACATGCCATATGCTAGTAGTGGATCCGACACTAAGTTGATCAGAATAGTTCTATCTCCTAGAGACAAATATTGGGCTTTTCGCTGTGATAACTTCTTTTCAGCTTTTTCCACTATCCCATTTCATATTTGCAGCTCCATGTGTTTGTTGCCTAGAGGCATGCCCAGAAAAACTGTTGGTAATTGATCAATTCTGCATCCAAAAAACCAGCCAAACCTTGAATCTGAGATACTTCACTAATAGGAAAAATACTGTTTTTCCTCTGGTTATACCCTCAGTCTAGAAGTAGCCTCAAAAATCACAAAAAACCACCCTGATGTTTCACAGAAAATGACAGTGTCATATGTTATCGGTCTATCTACACCTCCAGAGTTGCCCACATGGAAACCTTTCAACCACCTATTTAGAGTAGCCACTCTCATCATACTGTTGAAACCATCATGGCTAAAATGAAAAGAAAAAGGGAAAGGGGGTCACCATGTCTGAGTCCCCTTTCTGAAAGAAAAAAACCCATAGGTTCTCCATTGACAAGAATGGAGAACCTAACAGTTTTGATGCAAAAACAAATCCACTTCAGCCATTTATCACCAAAGCCCATCTGTTTCAGAATGTTGAGAAGGAACTCCCAATTGATATGGTCATATGCCTTCTTAATATCTAATTTACACATGATGTCTGGGTCTTACTTCTAAATCTGGAGTCAACACATTCACTGACAATGAGTGCAGCATCCATGATTGTTTATCTTTGATGAAAGGCATTTGGTGTTTGTTCACTAGCTTGCTCACCACCCCTTTCACTCTTTCAGCTAGTATCTTAACAATGAGTTTGTAAACTCCACCTATGAGACTTATAGGTCTGCGAAGTATTTTTGGGCTTTGATTGCCGAAACCCCTCTTTTGATCAACTTTCAAGAACAGTTCAAATGCCTCTCTCTTGCAGCCACCAAAGGCTGCACCAAACTTTTGACTAAGTTTGATGACATTAGAATGAACCCATAGGGAGGCTCGTTGTTTCATCTCCTCCTCAATCATTGGCTCGTCGATTTGAAGAGAAATGGGATCGCTATAGCATGGCAGAATCCCACTATCTTTAGCGTCTTTCTCTTCCCTTCTTCCTTCATAATTCTCCTTATGTGCCTCTATCACCTGATTCTCCGTGCAAGGTGCATGCACCATGATTTCTTGTAAAGCATAGCCAGGAATTTCCCCCGGAACAATTGTATCACCTTTGCTGGAAGTCTACGTCATCTTCATGCAGAATTCCAACTCCTTTGCTGAATTGCCTGAGAACAACGAGTCTTATTTGTCTTTGTTGTGTACAAACATTTGATCAATAAAAGGCTCGGGATGTAGTAAGTTAATGGGCTGCAATTCTTTTAGAAAGTTTTGGGCTTTGGAAGGCCCACCACAATCTATACAATAGACTTAATCTATACAATAGACTTCATCTGATGTTTCAAAGCAGCCCATTAAGTTGTTAGGGCTAGTCACTTGTCCTTCATTAATGCTCGGGCCACTTTTAAAAAGTGGTCTACCTTCCTCATTGTAATCGATATCCACCAGGGAAGGACCAAAACCCTTTTGCCCAAATATGTCTCATGTCAACATCGATCTGAATTTGAACCCAATAGTGTCAGATGTCATACCCAAACTAGAAGTGACATTTTGGTTGCCGAGCTCACATACCTCCATCTTCCTGAACCTATCCTTAATCCTTCCCCCCTCTTACTAAGACTAAGATTTTCATCTTTTAGGCCATAGGAGATGGAATTACTTCGATGGTTTGTATAAGTCTTGCCAAAGCTTCGCACTAGATCAGTAAGGTGAATGTCATATCTCCGCCAATGACTTCTATGAAAGACAGAATTTTTCCGCCGGCCCTTTAACTTGGATCCTCTCTCATCTTAAGTGATTTTTGAGGTTTGTTTCCTCCTCTATCTCGATCCAGCCTCCGCATCGATTTCCTATGTCTTTCTTCACTTTGTCGGACCACAATTGAAGAGGTAAACCGAGAACCCATATCGAGAACCAACCGAAAGTGACATGTTCCAGAATGAACCAGCAGTTGATGTCCACCACTTCAATGAGAGACGACTACCACGTCTCCTCCATTCACCCCGAAGGATATATTCAGCATCCTTCCTTGTTTGGAATTCAAAGATAAACTGGGTTCCGTTCATCTTGAGGTTGTGGATACCTTTCCAGGTCTGATGTGCCCAATTCCTGACATCATTTCTGATAGGTAGTTCATCACATTCCGGGAATCGTCCGGCGAGACATCTGCGCAGGAGTTCCTTATCCTCTTGAGATGTTGTGTGAGTCTGAGAAATGGAGCTGGTTTGTTTGCCAGGAAACCACCTGTTCTTGAACATAACATCCTTGTAACTCTCCTTTCTTTTTGTCTGCGACGTATCAGCCCACCCCCCTGTCTGTAGCTATGTTAGTCCCCCTGTTAATGAAGTTGTCAATTTTTGTGATGAGACCACTCCATCCTTCATTAAATACATTCTCTGGTAGAATCATCACCGATCTAGCCTGGCCAGTGACAATAATAACAGAGACAACCTACCATATTTAATGAACTTTAAGGAGCAATAAATATAAGTAGACACATCTCCAAGACTTGAAGGACTTCCCTCTAATATCTAATGTTGTCAAAGGTGCGCTTAAGCTCTGAAGCGAGGCTCAAAACACGTTGAGCGCTTCGCCTCGCTTAATTTGCGCTTTAGTGTCATCATCAGGGCTCTAAGACAAACTTTTCCTTGCAAATGAGCATTTCCTGAAGAGTCGACACTAAACAATTGATATTTCACTTAATCCTAGAAAAATTCAATTTCTTTATCATATATTTGTTATTCATGCTTAGAACTATTAGTATTGGGCTACATATATATACATATATATAGAGTATGTTTTCTCCCTTAGCGCCTTTTCTCATTAAAGCTCACACTTTATATGCGCTTAAAGCCCCAATCGACCTTAGAGCTTGTTTGTGCTTTTCACTTTTGATAACACTGTTGATATCTGAAGCTTCTTTTAAGTCTTTTGCACAACCACAAGAGTACTCCTCTACTCAACATCATCCTTCTAATATAGAGTCTGCCACTCTCCACCCATTCGTATCAAGTACGAAAAGAGGATTTGGTTTCAGTCAAGTCAAAAGACTTCAACCCTAATCTGAAATAAATGTGATTCGCATGGAAGAAAAAAGGAGAAAGAAAGAAAGAGAAAGGCGGGAAAGAGAGAGAGGATTCGAAGTACTCAGGTCAACGGAAAGAGGACCCTAAGGCCCGGAAGGGACCCAAGGGAGTTATCTTGGGAAAAGTGCCTGAGAGAGAATACATGATGCTTAATTTTCTTATAGTTCCTATTTTCTAGCATGTTGCCAGACTTTTAGCCATCCTAATTTCTATTTCAGCAGTACTGCTCCTATATTTATTCAAGAGATTGAAGTTCAATAAAACAGCATTTTTTCCGACTCAATTCTTCCTGCTTCTGTAATTTTAAACAAGAAATTTAGATTTATGTTTGGCAGATATATAACAGGGATTTTATTTTTGCTAAGAAGATTGATAAAGATTTGTAATGTATCCACTTGATATTCATTGACCAACTGAAAACATATGATTGAGCACAAGAAAAAGTCTTTTGGTGTGTGTTAGAGGACTCATATTCATATATAACATATATGCCATATTGTATATGTACAGACATCACAAGGGTGAGAACAGTTAAGGAGACGCACAGGAATTCTCCATAATAGTACATTTACATCAAAGTTCTGGCTTGAGCTCTTATTTTGTTTATGGATAAGATAACCAATGTATAGACAATAAGATCTTAGTGGTCGTTTGGTAGAGTGCATTAGAAAAAATAATGCAATCATTAACTTTGTGTATTACTACTACCTTGTTTGGTACACTTTTTCAACCTATGTATAACTAATGCAAGCATTAGTTATGCATTCTATTTGGTATTAAGCTATGTATAACTAATGCATTAAAAACCATGGTATTAGTAGTGCAACGGCCGTTAATGCATGCATTAGCATGATTAAAGACATAATTGTCCCTCAAAACCTTTTCCACATCCTTTCTATCTTATTTGTGGAGGGTATTTATATAAATAAATAAATTTTTTTAATAAATTATTCAATGAATGTTATTTTAACACACTAAATCAAACATTGCATAAGAAATAACCTCAACATAACTAATGCAAGCATTACTAATACACCTTCTTCAGCATTATTCTTATACACTCTACCAAACGACCACTTATACTGCAAGCTAGTTGCAGATAATACGTGTTAATTGATGAAACCAGCTACCAACTCGAGCAAAAACATTAACTATGGAGAAGCATGCTAGAGAATATAATTTATGATTAGTAGAGTAATAATTTTAGGAACTCCAGGTGTTTTGAAGAGCTGCACAGAAGGTAACAGAGGATTACAATTTAGATTTTCCTTTGTTGTTTCATTCTTGGTGTAAACTGGTATATGCTAACGAGGCAGAAACTTTATTAGAGTCCGTCTAAGTCAAGCGTAGGTCATACTTTTGGTTTTTTGCTCGTGTAAAGAATTTACAACACTCCCCTTGCATTGTTTTGTGAATACAATCATTACCTTTTTCAAGAAAGAAATTTTTGGATTAGTAGAAGTAAGATAATATATGAAATGGGTCCAAACGGAGAAACGAATTTGAGAATTTATATAGTTGACCATACTAGAGCTTGGGATTGAGGTGTAATTGGTGGTGGTGGTGGTGGTGGTTAAAAGCCTAACTGTTACTCCCTCCGTCTTAGGTTGAATGCACATTTCTCTTTCAGGAATCCAACTTAATTAGTTATAAGTTACAAATTACAACTAAAGGTTCTTTAAAATATTTTAACATTTTTAAAATGTGAAAAGTTCAAAAAGTTCACACTTCTCATATAGTTAATGATGAACATCTAAGATTATTTTCAAATAACTTCACCGCCTAATGATGTCACTTTGTAAGATAGTCACATTTAACCATTGATAGTGCAAAGAGGACATTTATCATGGGAAAGAATGAGAAAAATGTAACTTCAAGTATTCTCGCGAACTTGATCAATGACTTAGACTTTACCTTATTTTGCTTAGGTGGTCTAATTGGAGGGCCTCCAGCATTTGGTGAACTCATCCTTTTGGCAGGCAAAGATCTTAGAGAAGACCTAGACTTGTTCGAAGATATTAGTGCTGAAGAAAGAAGAGCATCGACAGCATCACGTTGTTGCTTCCTCTCTGATATTATGTGATCAGGTTTTTTAACCTGATTAAAAGCTCCAATCCCATCTTCCACATCCTTCTGCATAAGAGTTGTCTTAGCAGGCTTATTCAAACCTCTCGTATTCCGCAATTTATCATCGTGTTCTAAAGGTTCTTGAAATCTTTCAGATGCAACAGATATAGAATGTTTATGGTTATAACTCCCAGACTTTTTTGAATTCCCGAAGTTACTCTCTAAGCTGTCACATTGTTTTCCGCGAAGCCCATGAGCTTTCTTCTCTTTCCTGTGCTTCTTACTGACCTTTTCACAACTTTCACTAGATTCTGACTGATTTTTCCCGAGTAAAATATGCACACCCTTGGTATTTCTGCCATCATAATTATCGAGATCCTTTTTCAACAAAAGACTACTTTGATCTTTACATCTTTGTGCTCCCTCAACATTTTCTCCAGACAGATCCACATGTATTGGAGAGTCGATTGGAGCTCCAAAGCTGGTGTCTTCTCTTTTCCTTTCTGTCACATGCTTTACATTCTTCTTTTGTCTATCAGCATGCTCACATGTGGCTTCAGCCCCTTTAACATGCTTCAACTTCCTTGAACAGTTTTCTGGTTTCTCTGAAGTCAAATGTTTCTCCCGATCATATGATTTAAAAGTAGCATTATATGGTCTTTTAAGTGACATCACTAACTCTCTTTCTTTTGCATCATTCACTAGAGCTGCCCAGTTTTGGTTCGTCTGCAAAGTCCTTGTGTTCCCCATTATCCACAAAGAAAGTTTAGCCCTAGTCAAAGCAACATTCATCCGCCTTACATCAGCCACGAAACCAATACGGCTAGGATTAACCTGTCTGGCATTTGAGCATCCCTCGAATGCCCTGACTGTGGAGAGTATAACTATATCAACTTCTCGACCTTGAAAACCATCGACTGTATTAAACTCCATGTCAGCAGTGATAGAAGATCCAAATGCACTTGAAAATCGAGAGCGTAACAGAGAAAGCTGACACCGATAAGGAGTTATAACACCAATTCTTCCACCAACAAACTCAGATGGAAACCTAAACATGGCATAAGAAGTAAAGCTTAAAAACAACGAAAGTAGAATTTCAGAAAAAAAAAAAAAAAGAAATGTACCTCCTCTTGAAAAATCTCAACACTTCAACTGCAGCATCAGCCTCACACTCATTGTAGAGGGATAATGTGCCAGATCTTTTATCATGGAACTCCTTCCCATCCACAACATCAAAGAATACATAGGGACCAAGACCCTTAGTCCCATGAAATGATGCAACTTTGCTGGATAACTGGTCTCCATCAACCAACTTACCATCATAAAAATGGAAAGAAGGAAAGCGGCATATCTCTTGGTGCATCCTATACTGCCGTTTACAGAATCATTAGATGACAGATACTTTATGGGTGCTGACAAAGCAAAAACAAAATACTTGTACAACAACCAGGCTGGCTCCTTATTTTGTTATTTGGTAGACTGTACCCATAAGAGAATCATGTTTGTTAACAATTTGGTGATTGACAAAAGTTCAGACACTATATCATTTTTTAAAAGACAAATGATACAATGCTTAACGGTTACTGCTGACCACGTGCAAACAATTTAACCAGCTTATAGTTGATCAACGAAACGGAAGCATGAAATTACTGGAAGCCCTACCACAGCAACAATTCTTTCATCTGACATCAATTGGCTGCTCACTCATGCAACCTATAGCCATCTCAAAATCATGGAAATATATTTTGGAACTAAAAGGTCTACAAAGTTTGAGTAAACATTACCTGCTGTGTGAGCATGTTAACAGGATATCCAGCCCTTTGCAACCGTTCAAACATGCTACATTGGAAAGAAAATTTGCTGGCAATGTTAGAGAGAACTGTGGCTGGAAGCTGCTTTGGATCACCCACCTTCAACACCAATATTACTCTTCAGTTAATATTATTAACCTTCATTACAAAATATATGCATCCTAAGCTTACCATCACACATCTAGTTCCCTTTGATTTTAATAGTTGAAGTGGTATGAGGGAAGCAGGTTCCAGAGCCTGAAAGTTGCGAAATGCAAATTATTAGGAAATCCTGAATGGTGATCCATCGTATAAACATCAAATGGAGAAAGATAGAAACCAGGAAAAAAAATGAACAAACAAAAAACGATTCCATACTTGAGCAGCTTCATCAATCACAACTGCATCAAATAGGACACCCTCAGAAGAACTGCAAAATCTCTGGCCAGACACAGATGCTGCACAAACCCCATATAGATCTCCACCACAGCCACTAAGTGTAGTCACTACAATCTCAGCCTCTTTTAGTATAGCCTTCCGTAATTTATGTCTAAGAGCTTTTATTTCTTCATTAGCTTTCTTCTCCCGTGCCTGAGCAGCAGCAAGATCCATGTAAATTGATTTCTTTTTTTCATATAATATTCTAAGCTTTGCTTCTACTTCTGCATCAGACATCTCCTTTGCATTATCTGCTTTATCAGCGTCTCCTTCCAATAAACAGTTGGAATCAGAATTCCCATCCCGTAAACTAGCTCTTTTAGCTTCGTAACATTTGATAGTATCGACCAACTTCTCAAGGTTAGAACGCAAGAATGTTAAAGTACCCTTGTCAGCATCAGTGTTCGAGTCGATTGCATTCATTTTCTCCTCAGCTATGCGGTGATCAACAAGTGTATCAATAAAAAACGGCAATGAATTAGGATGAACTGTTTTCACATTACCTACTCTAACGATATAAGGCTTGTACATCGTCCCATCACTGCCATAAAGGCCTTCACTAGTTATTCTGGAAACTAGTTCATCTACTGCAGCATTTGATTGTGCACAGATGAGTATTCTTCTTTTACTGCAGTTTCCCATTGGTTTATCATTCTCTAAATCCTCATTAAGTTGTTTAGCCAAGGCTGCATCCTGCCATGCCCTAGCAACAGCTGCAGCTTGACAAATTCGTTGTCTTGAAGCTGTGCAAGACATTCCATTAGACTTTAGATCTCCATTTGATGATCTCTTGGTGTCCACTTGGGAGAAAGAAAGCAACGAACTGACAATGGCCACAATCACTCGGGTCTTCCCAGTACCTAATAGAAGTTGTCCAACAATGAACAGAATTAAGAAAAAGTATTTTTCGTCGAACAATGAATAGAAAGAGAGATAACAATAACACACCTGGAGGACCCTGTATTAGGGACAATTGAAAATCCTTTTTAGGATCAAAAGGTCCAATAGCAGCACTGATAGCTTGCAGTTGACTGTCATTATATGCCGATTTGAGGACTTGCTGCAAAGGTCTAGATAGTTTATTGAAACTCTCACCGTAATATTTGCAGTGATCGTAACTGGTGGGATTCAAGATAACAGGAAGCAAAGGGATGCCCCTGATAGCTGACAATGCTTGAAATTCTCTGAGTTGAGAAGTTATGGTCATTAGACGACTAATGCACCATTTGCTTCGCTCAACAAGAAACTTCCGAGCTCGCATCAGATGAGGTCTATTTTGCAAGTACAACCTGATGAGTAGAATACTTGATCTCCTCTTACAATCTTTTTCACGCTTTTCCACCTGCAAACCGTCAGGATGCTTCAATATCACAACACCAAGACATCCACATGATCACACCAATGAAATCAAAAGCTCTGACAGTATCATTAAATGAACTCCAATGTACAAGTCATCAGACAAATAACAACCCAGAAGTCAAAACAAAGGTTGAAGCGGGTGTACATATGTATAAAGCACAACACTATCATGAATCAGAATTTGGCTGGGAAGCTATCGCCTGCTCAAAGATTTATCCCAAAAAAGCATGTGCACGCCCGGGCATGTCTTCACAGACACTTAATGATCCCTCAAACTTATTTTCTTGGATAAATTATTCTCAAATGAGAATAAACAACATCCAAGGGTGTAGCCTAGTGGTCAACGAAGTGAGTTGATAACCATGAGGTCTCACGTTCAAATCCCAACAGAGGCACAAACACTAGGTTACTTCTTCCCATCTGTCCAAGCATTGGTGGGTAGAGTTACCCAGTACTTGTTCTTGTGGGAGGTAGCAGATACCCCGTGGAGTTAATCGAGGTGTGTGCAAGCTAGTTCGGGCACCGCGGTTATAAAGAAAATGAGAATAAACAAAGGTAAATTTATACTGGAATAGTCAAACTAACAAATGAAGTACGAGAGAGGGAAAGGTAGGATTCAAAAAGAGTTAACACACTCATTAAAGAATTAATAGTGATCAGTAAATACCCATTGACGTCCCTAAAGACAAAACATATACGAAGAGTTTATGCACTAAAAAAAAAAATCAACAGAGATCATACCAAAAGCAACCAATTTCCTCCAGAATAGATAATTTAAACATCCACCAATTACTAGTCACAGCATAATAAAGTTCTACTCAAGAAGCATACCTTTCCAACCATGTGAATATCAGGACAAGAATTCCTCAGGGGTTGTCTTGTAAGCAAAATAAGATCATTGTCTGAGCAGCTTTTTGAACCAGATGAATCAACATCCTCGTGAACACAGCGAATGAAGTGAAAATCATCAATTCTTTCAACTGACATTACAGAAAGACTGCCGCAAGACATCTCTTCTAGAGAAGTTATCTCCTGAAAGGAACTCTGCAGTTGTGCTTTGAACTCCTCCAATATAAGTGGACGAAAAATATCAACATATTCATCAACAGATTGGAAACAAACAGGAACCTCCTTTAATTTACTCGAGCTATCATTCTTTCCTTCACCTTCAGTTGTCAATCCAACTGTTAAGAAGTAATTGAACTCTAGAATAGGTCTATACCAATCATCAAGCCTCAAAGCTTTAAATCTTTTTACTCCATCATCCAATCTCAAAGCATTAGACCGATTTTCAACTGGTAAGCTGAGTTGAATCACTTTCCTTTTCGGACCAGAGAGACTTGTTTTTATGGAGAATGAATGTTGACGTCTAGCTGAAGTGAGAAAACCCGACTCCCGATCACTTCTGTTTTCACTTACAAGCTCTTTCAAGACTGCATCATTAGTTTTTATAACCGGTTCATCAGCTTTCCCATCGTTCTCTTTCATCCTCACACCTCCATAAGATGAGCTCCCTAGAGCAGAATGAAGCTCAGAGGTGACATGACTATTTTCTTTCGAATTCAGATTTATATAATTCAAATGGCACTTGATATCAGTTTCCATGCTCTTAGGCTCTATAGCTTTTGATTTGACAAGAGGCGAATCATTTCCCGCCTGTAGTGCATTCAATTCAAGTCTTGGGGTATTCAGATCCAAACAAAGATCAACTGGCTGAGAAATCTTCCTGGAGTCAATTTCTTTCCCAGGATCAGAATACACAACTCTCCTAGTAATATCACCAACAGGTTTAGGATCAAAGCTGACACGAGAATTGATATCTGCACCAGCAGAAGTATGTGTTTCTCTTTCATCCCCTGAATGAACTATCAAATTACTTCTTTCCTCGCCAACAAATGTTTTCAAGTCTGGAATATGCATTATTTTACCCACCCCAATAAAAGGCTTGGCTGCTTCAGCTGAAGAGTTGTCGGCAAGAACAGATTCTTCACCAGGCAAACATTTGGAATCAACACTAGTTTTTTTCAAGTCAGTGCAACTCCCATCCACAAGTGAAACAGAAAGCCTAGCAACTTGCTTGGTCAACTCACTCATTGGAATATTATCTGCCATCCAGCAACGTGATAAAAGAAACTTTATCTAAAAAACTGGCCATTATCATAATGGCACAACAGACAAGAAATACACGATAATTTAAAAAACAGACTAATAAACTCACCACATGAAATAAGTTTCTCAATATCTGCGGATAATGAGGCAGGGACACCACTACATGATGCTTTAATCAGAATCAACAATGAAATTAAAGCATCTTTCCAATATCTGACCACTACTGCAAGTGGTGAATGCCCCCAATCTATCAGATCACTAAGACATTGCATCACTGCATTATTAAGCACTGTGGTCGGATCTAGGCAAAGCCCTCCAAAAACAACAGGAAGGGTCTCTAATAATCGGATGCAGGTCATCTGGAATAAGAAGAAAACATAACTGTGTTATAAAAGTCGCAAAAACCCTTTGGTTGAGAATTGCCATCAAAGTTTTTGGTCTTGAATATAAGATCTTTACATCCTCAGCATTAACATTTTCCAACAAAGTGGTCAGCTATGGGCCAAATGCATGCACTGGAAATTTTTCAAAAGTATGTAGGCCACATTTAAACATTTAAAAATGAACAAAATCAATCATCCCTCGTTTTAATCTCTCATTCGGTAATAGCGAGTAATGAGATCTCATTTTCATATTAATGAAGCAATATTTTGGTATAACTCAACAGACAATTCAAATGCCAGACGACATCGAGGATAAGAGAGAACAGGCACAATACAATTTCAATACATGCGAAAGAAAATTCATACTCCAGTGCTACGCACAAATAAGAAAAACAAAAGTAGTACTAAACAAGTGTATGAAGCTGGTGATTTTGGAGATGGGGGAGGCTAAGAGCCAACCGCTGGTCTAGAAAACCATTGAAGTATCACTCCCAGGACACAAGTGTGGATTCTGCACTATATGATTATGTTAGAGTTTGGGTATACAATATATGTAGGGTTTTTTTTATTTTTCGAGAAGGTGTAGTTGTTAAAATGACAGCACAAAGGTTCTAAAATGGCCCCCTCCCTACAGAAGCGGGTTATGAAGGAATATCTTAAAAGGGTGGGATTTGAGAAGTGGCTTGGGATTTGAGATTCAGGAGAAACTTACAAGACAGGGAAGTTGGAGAATTTAAAAACTAGGTTGGTTTGCTTCACCAACAAAAGATTACTATGGCATGTCAGGATGTTTGGAAATGGGAAACGGGGGGATACGACATCCTTTCTGTTAAGTCCTATTATGAGAAGCTTTTGAGATGAGAGGAGACTATCTTCCACATATATCGGCATGGATCCCTAGAGTACCAAGAAAGGTGTGCTTCACTTGGCTAGCTGCGAGAGGGATGATCCCGACAGCGGAGAACCTGAGGAAGAGGTAGATTACTTGTGTTAGCTGGTGTTCATGTGCAAGGAATCAAGGGAAGATGTGAATCACCAACTCTTACATTGTCAGGTAGCATCCTCTTTAAGCGTGTGTGTGTGTGTGGGTTGGGGGGGGCTGAGATGTAGTAGTATTGGGTGGGTGATATAGAGTACTATGATGGAAACAATGATTAGTTGGGTTGTTAGAATACGGAGGAGGAGATGCAGGGCATGGGGAAGTGGCTCCCTTGGCACCGATGAGGACCATGTTGAGAGAGAGGAATAGGAGAGATTTTGATGTAGTGAAAGATTTTGTACTTGAAAAATAGCCTCTTTTCTCTTAGAGCATCCGAGAGGCGTAGAGATTTCGGCTACTGTAGGTGCGTAAAGGTTATGGAGGTTGAAGGGGCTATTCATAAGATGAGGGGAAGAACGTCCAGCCATATGAGAACCCAGTGGATTTTTGGAAGAACGCAGGCGATGCAGATATGGAGTGGCTGACTGGGTAGTTTAATGTCATATTTAGGAACACTAAAATGCTAGAAGAATCTATTACCTTATCAAAAAAAAAAGCTAGAAGAATGGAGGTAGAGTATAATGATTCTAATGTACAAGAACAGGGGTAATATTCAGAATTGCAACAACCACAAGAGTATTAAGCTACTAAGTCATATTACGAGAGCTTGGGAGAGAGTGGCCGAGATGAGGATGAGGAGGAGTGTGTCTATCTCCGAGAACCAATTCGGATTCATGCTGGGGCAATCAACTACAAAAGTCATTCATCTTGTAAGGAGATTGTTAGAGCAGTATAGGTATAGAAAGAGAGACTTACGCATGGTGTTCATTGACCTAGAAAAGGCTTAAGATAATGTCTCTAGAGAGGTCCTTTGGAGATGTTTAGAGTCTAAAGGTATACTCGTGGCTTATAGTAGGGGAATTAAGGACGTGTATGATGGAGCCAAGACCCGAGTTAGAATAGTAGGAGGTGACTCAGAGCACTATCTAGTCATGATAGGGTTACACCATGGGTCGGTCTTTTAGCCTGTTCCTATTTGCCTTAATGATGGACGAATTGATAGGGCATATTCAAGGGGAAGTGTCATGGTGTATGTTATTCGCGGATGACATAGTATTAATTGACGAGACACTCGGTGGATTTAATGATAGGATGAAAGTTTGGAGACAAGCACTAGAGTCTAAAGATTTAAGGTTAAGCAAGAATAAAACTCAAAATACCTGGACTGCAAGTTCAGTGATGTAATGCACAAGGCGGAGGTGAAAGTAAAGATCGATGCATAAGTCATAACCAAGAGAGGAACTTTCAAGTATCTTGGGTCAATAATCTAAGGAGATGAGGAGATTGACGATGATGTCGCAGATCGCATTGAATCAAGGTGGGTTAAATGGAGGCTCGCCTCCGTAGTATTATGTGTAAGAATGTGCCGCTAATGCTTGAATGTTAGTTCTGTAGAGTGGTGGTTAGACCAATATTGTTGTATGGGGCAGAGTTGGCCAATCAAGAACGCCCATGTTCAAAAGATGAAGGTAGTGGAAATGAGGATGCTCAGATAGATGTGTGGGCATACTAGGAGAGATATGATTACGAATGAAGTTATACGAGGCAAGGTGGGAGTGACCTCTGTGGCGGACAAGATGAGGGAAGTAAAGCTAAGATGGTTCGAGCATGTGAAGAGGAGATGTGTGGATGTGCCAATAAGGAAGTGTCAAAGGTTGGCTGTAGCAGGAGTTAGGAGAGGTAGAGGTAGGCCGAAAAAGAACTGAGGAGGATATTAGACAGGACGATGAGACAAATTAGGATAGAAGCTAAGTAGGTAATCGAGCGTTGTCGCACTTTATATGGAAGAGGTAGAGGATAGCCTCCTATGCTCTTCTCCTTTTTAGTAGTATTATTTAGTAGTCACGTAGTCTCTTATTGTTCAATGTGTATTACTATATTTTTGTATTTGCTATGTATTCTTGCTATTTTATTATCATATTTTTATTGTAATCCCGTTTCAAAAACATTTCTTTTGTGTTGAGGGCTACCCCAAAATGGCAAGGATAAGGTATTCATACATCCTACTCTTTCCCGACCCCATTTGTGGGATTACACATGTATGTTGTTGTTGTTACCATTTCCAAAAGATACCACACCCCTCTCCTTCTTACAACAACACTATAATCTCTAACACAATAGATGTAGGGTTTTGAATAAGGTGAAAATCTTCTATCCCTCTGGATGATAATTTTAGAATATGAGGCCTTTTTTACTTTGTTTCTACTTGGATCTGTGTACGCTTGAGAGTTCAAGGAATTTTTAGGATTAGCTTCTGGAAAACCTTGGCTATCGAAATAATTCATGATCTTTTTCTACAGATCCATTTAAAAGAATTATCGAGTCATTTGTGGGTACTCATTTCGATAGTTTATTCTTTGATGTTAGTCTCATATTTAATGTTGTTTGACCATAAATCAGTACCATAGAACTGAAATTGGGATATTGTAACAAACCTACGCCTCGTTTTCAGTATCTATGCAATATTTTGTGTTTTGGGACTATTTAGAGGTTTATCTAATATTTTAAGACTTGTTGGCATGCTTGGTTTGGGACCCGAAGGGCAGGGGGTGTTTCAGCACACTTGGAACAAAGAACAATATCGCAGACTTTTGCTGGCGTTTGGTGCATCAGACACCACGATTGCGAAAAGGGATGGCAATCTCGACCGTCAACCGCAAACTGAGGGTCAACATCTTGACTCATCATGACGTGAGAGTCAGATCGCAACCGCAAAGCATAAGCGGAGAGTTGACCTCTGGTCAAATAATCTCCGCAATCTCAAAGGAGAGACCGTGACCGCAATGGTCAGTTTAGATTGAGCTCTGGGATAGCAAGCTTGGTGTCACGATCGCAATGAAGCAAAACTGGTATATAATGAACATTGACGGATTTTCAGTCAGAATTTCTTGCCATTTTTGGATATTTAGAGTTTGTGGGTGGATTCAAATTCAGTGATTTTGACCTACAACCATAAGGTTTTGATTTTTTACCACCCTTTGATGATGATACTAAGTGTTGGCAAGATTTGGACCATACGAGCATAGGATTGGAAAGAATAAAGTTGGGGATTTCTACCTAGAACCTAAAACTAAAAACTAGGATTTGACCTTGGGAATGGAACCAAGAAATTGAAACATGATTATAGAGATGGAATAAAGAGCTTATGGGTAATCCGGAACTATGATTTGTTTTGGGTTTTGACGAGTTGATCATGGTTGACTTTTCATTCACTTTGACTTATCCTAAAATTATGGAAGTGTTTTACCTAGACCAAATTGGACGTGTCATTTGATACTTCGCATAGATTGAAGCTTTTGGAGGTCATCATGATGGAGTAGAACGATTCAAGTAAGGTGATAGGTTTATCAATTCAAGACAAGTGAGACTTTGATATCTCGAATGCTTGCTTTTCAACGTCATGATTTTGAATTTGCATAAACGCTTTCAAATATGTAGTATGTTGAGGGGTGACTGCATAGTAGATTATAATGCCTCTTAGCTTATCTACTATATACTGAGGTATTTCTCTTTCACATTTGAGTTACAACGCATGTTCAATGTCTTTTATGATAAGTTGAGCATGGCATACTAGTTTGACAAGTTAGAGAGCATGTTATGATATGTCATATGTGCCAGTTCTATACATGTAGAGACTCATAACAGAACGTTGTTCCTATCTATTGATATGGTATATTGCACCGATGTCTTATGTGCATTTGATAGATGTGTAGAGATGGTGCTCACATCATACCGGTTATGGGCACTACCTAGTTCACGCACAATGTAGTTGCCACCATAATGGTCCGAAATTAGAATGCATTGATGGTATGGGCATACAGTTGAGGTGCTATTGACTATGAATAATCAACTGAAATGCATAGTTCAACATAGGTAAGGGGGGTCTATTGCTACGCATAGGTGCCACTATAAGATTCAATTTTGAGTTATTCGTGTATTTTTTTTGAGAAAATATTCATGTATATTTGTTGTCTTCATTTATACATATTATTAAAGCTTTATTTTTTTTTGTCCGTACATTATTCATAGCATGCACAATATTTTCAAAGACTTGTTCCACGAGGTATGATGGCAGGGCGGATCAGTTATCTAGCTGGGCCATGGTGCACTTTTGTAATTGTTTCTGCTTTGTGCAGATCCTAGTACTTGTACTGCGGCAAGGCCACATTGATCTTGTTCGAGGAGGTAGTTGATTCCAATTGAGGTAAGAGGTAGTTGATTCCAGTTGAGGTAAGAGGTAGTTGATTCCAGCTGAGATGAGCCAACCACTATTTGTTTGTGGTGGCCGTTTCCAAATTATCTTTTCTTGTCTATTTTGGGGTATGCCCTATAGTCGTACTTAGTGATTCCTAGATGCTCATTGACATTGTAATTGAGTTTCCAGGTTGCAATCAAACTTGTGTCATTCTCTAGTCTTCCGCTACATTAAGATTCTCTTCAATCTAAGTTGTGATTTATTTGGACTTATATACGTTTCTTTATGGGGTTATCAATCGTGGTTCACTTATTGGGTAGACGCTCTCTAGGTGACTCCGCGGCTCATGAATTTGGGTCGTGACAGATAATTTCAAAATTGTCTTTATTTCATTTTCTGCCATCGACGCACTCTGAAGACGGGAGGAAAGGCAATTGAAGCAAGAAGGGAGAAATTGAGAAAGAAGGGGAAGCAAACAGGTGAAAATGAGGGAGGGCATATGGATTTCTTATACAGGGAAAAGTTACTATAAAAATGGACTCCTATACTAGGTAAAATGTTTTTTTATAAAAATTGTAATTAACAGGATGAGGAAAAGGGGATGATTTTCTTTTTGGGAAGTTCCCTATATATTATGAGTATCATGGTTTTCAAACAACAGAGCCACTCTCAGCCTACTCGGCACAACAAGAAGGTAACATGCACTCCTAAACCATAAAGCCGTAAATAATGCGTGTAATCAGGGAAGAAAGAAATATCACTAGATGGTAGATAAACACGCTAAGGTCCATACCTGAGATGGTTTTTGACCGATAAACACCTTCCCAGCTGCCAAGCACCTCTGAATAGAGATCCAAGCCAGTCCTGAGAGTAAGCAACAAAATTTCTCCCATAAAATGGAACTGACAACTGATTTATGTGTGTCCATGTGCTCAGTTTGAGTTTGAAGCACTGGCTGCTTTAAGAATCCCCCTTGAGAAGAAAATTTTGAGATACTAGAGTCCTCAGCGGATTTTCTGACTGGAGGTCGGCTACATGAATTCCCTTCTTTTAGTAGTTTGCACAAAACAAAAAAGAAATGATGCAAATTCTGAAATTCTGATAGAACGCAGTCCAACTGAACCTGGAAAAGAGGCAACCAGAATTATGCCAGACAAATATAACTGGAGAGCAATTTTCACAGTATTAGAAGAAATGCAGCCAGAAGAAAGGGGAATCAAAGACAGTACAAAAATTGCACCAAAGAAGTAGAGATATAGGGTGCTATAAATTCCAAAGCTGGGTGAAAAAAGAGTGATTCCCTTCATTATTAGATCTTACCAGCTTTAGAGCATGTCTTAACCCTGTAAAGGTAGCTGAGAGTGAAGATGGGCTAGAGCAAAGAAACTGCAGTCCACTTGTTAGGCCACGTGTATTGGAAACTTGTTCGAGACTACACCGACCAACATGTCTAGCATTCTGCAGCAACCAGATGAGGTGGATACAGCATTAATGCAAAGGCAAGATTCTTCATCAAAATACAAAATGATTGACTCAGGTGTCCAATTGTATGGAACTTTTGG